>VSTD030004024.1:0-10529 GCA_008808055.3 Sporobolus alterniflorus
AAGTACCTTTATACTTCTCAGTCAAGAAAGTACCATCAACACTAATTATAGGTCTATAGTGTGTGAAGCCGACCACACACTGTGGGAAGCACCAGAATACACGCTTAAACACCGGACAATATTGACCTTTACCATTGGGCAACCACTTACCACTAGTATCGATGACATATTTTGTACCTGGGTTAAAATGTGATATGGGACTTAACATCCTCGGTACTTTTGAGTAAGCTTCTTTCCAATCACCCTAGAAAAGTGTCAATATATGCTTCTTAGCCCTCCAAGCTTTACCATAACAAACCTGATATGTTGTTAGGTCGTGAATGACCTCAATAAGAGCAGCTACCGTTATATCAGAGTCAGCCCACACAATTGACACAATTCGACGACTAAGGTACTTTGTTGTACATTGAGAGTGAACGTGTCGGACATCTGACATACCATAAGTATGGGATTGCTTTACCCTTAACACTCTCCACTGGTGAATCTCATTTTTATACGATGTAGCCAGACACCCCAACTGCAGCTTGAAATTTGACATCTTATGATATATCGTACGTCTTTATTTGACTTCACCATATAAAATGGCCGATGGTGCCGTACAGCGTAATCCTATAATCCTAGAAAAAGAACTTGACGGTGTCGAGTGACTCAGACAGCTGACCCTTCTTTATGACTTCATCCCTAACTCTTGGATTCCCTTTATCATCCACTACTACACTATCACATATGACCGACCCAATGTGACTAATGTCCTTGTGGTTTGGATATTCCAGAAGGTTTATATGTTTCTACTTCAATGCCCTCAACTCCTCCTCTATGTAATATATCCTCCAGTCAATACAACTTGATGTTGAGACATCACACACAACAACTGCTGACTGGGGTATATATGACCCATTGCCTTCACCACCCGTGGCAACCGCTACATCAAATAAAGCCTCGATATTTTCTTCATCACTCTCACTGCTTTACGATTCATCATTTTCATCAACATTCTCCTCGTTGCCAAGGTTCTGATCAAACGTGTCGGTATCAAATTCATCTGTAAACAATGTAAGGTTAAGAGATTTAGCATTTGCTTTCGCCAACTCACTACCCAGGCTGACCCTATGAGTAACACCCTGACACACCTCTTGGCTCGGTACCTCCATGACAATAGGGTCAACTATAATCTCCTTCATCATCATACCCGTTCTGTGCACAGTCATCTCACCGCCAGGCAACGGTGCGCATTCTGATACTACCTCTGCACCCTTCAACCTAGAGTCCCTAGCACATGTCTTATACAACTGTCATTCATCTTTGGACCCTGGAGGTAGCATCACATAAATCGGTCTATTGGCCCCCATGTCATACCTCCTGTGCAACCTCAGATCACATTCAATATTTATAACTGCCCTGACTCTACCAACCAAGTCATTGAATGAAGATGAGTTTTCAAAGGTCAACACATGTGGTCTCATGCCAACTAACTCAAATTGTTCACTAACTGACCCACCAAAATGTAATAGGATCACATGATTCATCAACATAATTTATAACAAATATACCAATTAAACATTACAAAAGATCAATATTAATTACATAATTGAGAGCATAACTATGCAAATATTTTTAAAAACTTAAAAATTAAGGCGTAGACATGGAAGACATAACTAGCACATCCATACTTTTCGACGTAATATGCACATTCTTAATGAATTACAACAAGATAAGCCTACCACATAGCAAATTCAAATTTAAATGATTTGAATTAAAAAAACTAGGGCTACCACGAATTTCAGTGTATTATACATACATCCAACCCAACATCTACCTAGCATCCAACATTTGTGAATTCAAACAACTACATCAAATCAAACAATCCCTAAAATTCAAATTTCTAAGAACTACAAAAACTAGGGCTACCACAAAATTCAATTTACTAAACCTTCATTTAACTAAATATCTATGTAAAATATGAAGTAATCTAGTACAAACTACCATACACCATATTATGATTCAAACTAAATCACACACTAACCTAAAATTTGCTAAAATCCCTAACCTACTCAATAAATGAAGTTAAAATTAAATCTAAGCGGTTGAAACTCGAGAACAACATTCGTTGAGGACGAGGACTGAGCTTGGGGGAGAATGGGGACCATATGGAGGCGATCGGTGAGGCGACGGGGATCGCCTTTGAAGAGAGAGAAGAGAAATAGAGAAGGGTGGAAGAAGAAAGGGCTTGCATTGGTTAACATTGTCCATCAGTCACGCCAACTTGTCTAGCGTGAGTTAGTCGCGCCGACTTGTCTGGCGTGATTTAGTCACGCCTACTGCTGTGGCACGATTGGTGGAAACGCAGTAGAACGTGGCTGGGTCCCTAATCGCGCTAGAGCAGTTGACGCGACTAAGTCACACTAGATGCCAACGTGGCGCCACGTTACGGTCAGGGACATGGGTAGCGTTTAAAATTACGCCATATGTACTAGTGCGGCTCCTTCATAAGTCGCGTCAAACGCACTGACGTGATTTAAAATGACTAAATTTGAAAATAAATTTTTGCCGGTTCATTTTTTAATTATTATTAAAAAAACCAAAATAGGAAAAAATCGAAATTTATAGGCCTTGAGAGAGAGGAAGCTGGAAGTGGTTGCTGAGATGTGCATGACGTTACTTGCCGAAAGCTAGGTCGTTACTGAGCTACGATGACGGTGTGTGCCAGTCTCAGTGGTAATTGGTTTAGAAAGGTGGAGAAAGAGTGTGGAAGCCTGTTCAAGGATTTGGCGCCATTAAATCTGTAGTGGTCGCTGAGCTGCGCATGACGATACGGACCGGAAAGCTGTGGGAAAACGAGGTCTGCAACTGCATCTTGAACCGAACAAAAGCAGATACACTACATCGAAATGGGTTCACGCTTGCGATTCGCCCAATACTATGCCATGCCTTTTCCCCTTTATAAGCCTGCGGAGTGCAGCACTAGCCGAAACCACAGCTACTGGGAAGCATTGCAACTTACCCCTGAACTGGAAGAAACAAAGGAGCATGGGGCACAGAAAGGTGCACGCCTTTCTTCTCGTGCTCCTCGGCGTCGTGCTTGCCCTTACCACACCTGTTGCCGGCCGGATGAAGGCCACGTTCAGCACTGGTGGCGGCGGCGGCCCGGGGCCATGGTCCGGGGATGCGGCGCTGCTGCAGCGCCTCATGTCGATGAGGCTGGAGGACCGCGTGACACTGGAGCTCACGGTGGACCTGGAGCTGCACCGCTGCGTCCTCCTCAGCGGCAGCATTCGTCCTTCAGTTTTCACCCTGGACAGGGCCGCATGCCTGGGTCGTGCCGAGCGTCTGGGGGCCATACACAAATCAGGGCTGCGAGAAGATTTACCGTTGCCATTGACCATGATCATGGTCGTCCCTGAGATTGATCGATTGTTATGGGTGTGATTGATTGTGTTTCTATGCTTGTACTGCATGGACACAACCAGGCTGAGCAGATGTAACCTTATAATATTGTTTGGTTTTGTTTCTCTATTAATACAAATTGGATTGAACTCGAGATTGGTACGCTAGATAATGAAGGAGATAGAAAAAAAAATTATATAACAAGTATGGTCTAATTTTGTTCATAAAAATGCAACGAACACAAAGATAAAATTAATTTATTAATTAGATGTATTAATCAAGAGATATAACATAAAATCTAATAAAAGATGGTGTCTGGTTTTACGTGCCTGCACCAACTCAGCCTGGGTGAAGTGTGAGCTCAGTTCGCTGCGTATGGACTCAAGCCAGACCCGAGTGAGGTCCCTGCATGCACTCGCCAGACCCACGAGCCGAGCCTAGCAACCAATCAGGCGGATGCCTGCACCGACGCAATCTGGTTCATGCTTGATACAGGCTACCAATCACAATCTATATGTCTGGCTTATCCTACATCTGGTCTAGGGATGACAGTTCGGATCTGGGTTTTGAGTCACCTGTGGATTTTGCACCTGACGGATGTGGGTTTGGGTGCATTTTTGTATCCGTGATCTGAACCCAAACATGACTCGTACAGAACCGGATTCAGATGCAGATTTCATTTTTCACCCGCGGGCGTGCACGAAACCTGAAAAAAACCCTAAAACTCGAAAGAAAAAAACCCCAAAACCCGAAAGAAACCCGAAAAAACCTGAAACCTAAAAAAAACTTCAAACCTAAAAGAAACCTGAAAACCACCAAAAGAAATCTATTTACAAAACCCGATGGGCACCCGAACCCGATCTGAAACCCGATGGGTTCGGGTGCCAAATTTCACCCACAGGTTCAGGTTCGGGTGTTAAATTCAACCCGACTATATTTTTTTACGGGTCAGATTTTCGATCGACCTGATCCGAACCCGACCCATTAACATCCCTAATCTTGTCATAGTTGTGCTCTCGTGTATTGTTGAGTCTTATGCCCTTGTATCAGCAAACTGCTGCTGTTCTTGGGGGCCTTGCAAGCCCACGCTACGTACCTTACCTCACAATCTAAGCTGTTTGTGAGTGTAACAAATGTTATACTATGTAGTATGCATTTCTCTCTCCATTGTGTACTAATAAAAATAATTGATATATTTTATATTGAGTATGTGGTATTATTACTAGTAAATTTGATCAACGGGTCTTTCCATTTGTTCATTGTGTGAAAATAAGATTATTACCCTTGACCAATATTCTTGACTGCCACAGGAAGCATACGTGGTAAGCACTAGACTACAGGACCAGGAGTGTGGTGTGGCACAGTGCTATCTCACCAGGCTGCGAACAGCTCATGCCGGGCATGGTTTGCAAAGGTATCGGTGGTCCAGCGTCCACACAGCTTTCTGATGCGCAATATAATATGCTCAACGAGCAGAGCAGGCACCAGTTCGTGACCTGCGGCAGCCAACCAAATCATGAGATCCTCCTCTGGTAGATAAGATGGAGAAGCAACCCCACAGGCTTGTACTTTCGCGTCTCTCTAAAATTGCAACCCGTAAAGTTCAGAGGTAGCAGAAGATGGGTTGAACCTGATGTCCCAAACTCAGGACTACTCGGGATTACGTGTTAACCACTTGATGGAATAGATGAATCTGGAAGATTTACAACGGATCAACAAACCTTATCTCATCTACTCGCCTAATCCGGGATTGCTTAAGGCCCAAGCCTATCCTGTGCGGTACACCGCACATGGTGACAGAGCATGGGTCTCCTGCACCTTCTAGATGATATCATAACACCCTCTCTCAATGTTAACTGGTTTCGAGGTTGAGATTGTTCTTGAAGTTTTTTAGAAGTCAAATTGATAAGGCCTTTGTAAAGCCATCAACCACCTGATCTCTTGATGAAACAAAATCAATGTTCAACAATTTTCGTGATACTCTTTCCCTTATAAAGTGGTAGTCCACTTTTATATGCTTTGACCTGCCATGAAAAACAGGATTAGATGAAAGATATTTTGCACCAATATTATCACACCATAACCTGGCTGCCCTTGGGCTTAATATGCCTAATTCCTTGAGAAGTGTTTGTATCCACATAATCTCAGCTATAGCATCAACAATAGCCTTATACTCTGCTTCTGTACTTGATCTTGATATCATGTGTTGTTTTCTAGCACATGAGGATATAAGGTTGGATCCCACAAATACTGCAAAGCCCCCTGTTGATCTCCTATCATCCACACTGCCTGCCCAATCTGCATATGAAAAGGCACTCACAAGTGTAGAGTCTAATTTTCGAACCTTTAGCCCCAGATTTGTAGTCTACTTTATATACCTCAAAATTCTCTTAACTACTGCCCAATGGAATGTGGTAGGAGCATGAAAAAATTAACAAATTTTATTAACTGAATAAGCAATATCATGTCTGGTTAATGTTAAGTATAGTAAAGCTCCTACAACACTCCTGTAATTAGTGGCATCACTTGGACCAAGAGGTGTTCCTTCATAAAGGGATAATTTTTCACTAGTGGATGAGGGGTTAGCAACCGGTTTGCAATTTGACATACCAACCTTTGTGAGCAGATCTAAGGCATATTTCTCTTGCTTTAATAACAAGCCATCTCTTTTCTTTGTTACCTCTATGCCAAGGAAATAGTGAAGGTCTCCCAAGTCTTTTAAGGTGAATTCTTTCTGCAAATCTTGAAGAAGCGCCTTTGTAGCCTGTTCTGATGAGCTAGCAACAATTATGTCATTAACATAGACTAGTACAAATACATGTGTGCTGCCATGATTGTAGAAAAATAGAGATATATCTGCTTTAGGTGCTTGAAATCCAAGAGCTATCAATTTATAACTTAACCTAGAGTACCATGCTCTAGATGCCTGTTTTAGACTTTGTGTAGACCTTTATCCAACTTATATACATAGTTTGGCTGAGCATGATCTTCATAACCTAGGGTTGCTACATAGAAACCTCTTCCTCCAAGTATCCATGAAGAAAAGTATTCTGAACATCAAGTTGTCATAAACTCTAGCCCTTTTGACACAACAATAGACAAGATAGTGCAAATAGTAGCAATTTTAACCACAGGACTAATGGTGTCATCATAATCTATTCCATAACATTGCTTAAATCCCTTTGCTACTAATCTTGCCTTATGTCTGTCTAAGATGCCATCTTGTTTTCTTTTAATTTTATATACCCATTTGCATCATACCACATTTCTATGTTTCATAGGAGGGACCAAGTGCCATGTACTATTCTTTATCAAGGCATCATACTCAAGATCCATAGCATGCTTCCATTCAGAATTCTTTAAAGCATCATCAAGAGAGGAAGGCTCACCGCTAGTTGTTAAACAACCAAATTAATTTACCATATCTTATGGTGCCATCCGTGTAAACTCGAGGTTGCCATATGCCTCGTTGTGCCCTGGTCACAGGCCATGATCTGGTTGTAGTTTCTGGAGCAACTAGAGCAGATGACACAACGAGAACTTCATTTGATACACGGCTGCCTTCGGATCCATGTGCCGCACTAGATCCTGTCTCCCCTGGCAGCTGTGCCACGCGTGTGGGTGGGAAATGGTCCTCGTACCACGCTGATTGGTGGAGACTGCTCGGTGGAGGGTGTGGGCGTCGAAGACGATACAGGTGTGCACTCTGATGTAGCTGCTGGTGAGGTCATCAAGGCTGATGCAGGCATAGTCTGGCGCCTAGGTTGGTGTGGCACTTCCATCGAAGCTGATGCAGGTGTAGGTGGCACGGTCCGGTACGCCGACTGGTGCGATATTCCCCAGGTTGATGTTGTCCGATCCCGGCTTGCCCAGTTTGCTGGAACAGAAGCGATTTCTGCAGCATTTTCTTCAATTTCTTCAGCATTTTCTCCTACATTTTCTCCTGAAACTCCAGTAGACTCATCAGTAGTTAATGGATTATCAGATACAAGATCACACACTATTTTATCTCCTCAGCTTTGATGAACCAAAGTAGGATGAAGGAGGGTGATTTCAGATTTTAGGCGTGACACCAGCGTTTGGATGTAGTTGGGAGAAAGGAAAATATTTTCATTATAGATAACATCTCTAGAAATGTAAACACACCCGGTTGACACGTCTAAACATTTGTAGCCCTTGTGTATTTCACTATATCCTAAGAAGGTGCATTGCTTGGATCGGAGTTGAAGCTTCCTTGAGTTATAGGGTCGAAGGTGTGGCTAACATGCACAACCAAACATGTGAAGGAGAGAATAATCAGGTTTTTGATCAAACAAGCACTAGAGAGGAGTTTTGTCATGTGTGACCTTACTAGGCAGCCTATTGATAAGATACGTGGCAGCTAGGAACACTTCATTCCAAAATTTACGGGGCATAGAGGCATGAGCCAAGAGGGACATACCGGTTTCTACTATATGGCGATGTTTACACTCCGCAAAGCCATTTTTCTGATGTGTGTGAGGGCATGATACGCGGTGAGCAATGCCAAGCTTGGTGAAGAAGGGTTGAAGCTTTTGATACTCTCCTCCTCAATCACTTTGGATTGATAGAATCTTGTGATTGAATTGCTGTTCTACAAGGGCATGAAATTCTTGGAATTTCTGAAACACTTTAGATTTGAATTTGAGTAAGTATATCCATGTAAACTTACTAAAATCATCAATACATGAAACATAATACTTCTTCCTACTAATGGATTCTGGAGCAGAACCCCAAACATCCAAATAAATAGGTTCAAGGGGAAACTTAGACACATTTGTAGAACTAGAGTAAGGTAATTGATGACTTTTTGCTTGTTGACAAGCATCACACACATACTGACCGATGGACTCTTTGGAACATGAAATGTTGCTGCTACTAACAACTTGCTTGACAACTCTAGACGAAGCATGGCCAAGACGATTGTGCCATGTGTTTATTAACGACCTCGCTGCATGACAAACTTGCTTGATCTCATCAATGGGCAAGGAATACAGGCCACACACAGACCATCCTCTAAGCAGGATGTTCCTGGTTCTCAGATCCTTAATAAAAAAGAAACGAGGATGAAATTCAACTAAGATAGAATTGTCAGAAGTAAGGTGATGTATGAAAACAAGATTCTTTTTAATTCTAGGAACATATAGGATATTTTCCAGATGAATAGGATGATGTGGAGTATAAATGGTGTTGAGACCAATGTAACTGATATCCATACCTGCTCCACTTGCCATGTGGATCTGATCACCCCTTGGTACTTGTTTCTGACTACCATTTTTTCTAGTTCGCTAGTGACATGGCTGGTTGCGCCGGTGTCCGCATACCAATTCGTATCGATGTTGTATGAATTGGATGTAAGGGCTGCAATCTTCTGCTCGGGGACATAGGACTCGTTGAACCTGTGCCAACATTCGTCGGTGGTGTGGTTTCTCTTGAAGCAGACTTGGCCGATGAGATCACTTGCATTGTTCTTATGGTTGCCACCATAGTTGTTGTAGCTGCCACAGTTCTGTCTGCCTCAGCTACTACCAAATGCTTCATGTCTAGTAGGGGGACTGTGGCCTCCTGGACCACAACCCTGGATACCACCACGGCCTCTGGATCCTCCCCCTCAAGTAGCAGCATTGGCAATCCTGTTCTGTCCATCTTGAAGCAGGCCGACATGAGTTTCAAAGCTTAGAAGTTGCGAATAGAACTCACTGAGGGAGATTGGTTCAGCTCTAGCACAGATCACAGAGATGAGAGGGGTGTATTCTTCATCTAGACTGGTAGCAAGATCGAGGGGACGTCTTGTAGCTGCCATCTCATCGCTGAGGGATTTCATCTTGCTGAAGTAATCCATGGCCGAGAGGTTCCCTTTGCGGGTTGTCATCAGGGAAAGCCAAGTGTTCACATTCCTAGCTCGTGTCTTGGATGCAAAGACTCCTAGGATGGCTGCCCATGCTTCTACAGAGGGGGAGCAGGAGGAGGCATGGATGAGGATCTCCTTTGACAGGACCCCAACAGGTAGCTCAGAATCTGCTAGTCCATGGCGTCCCGGTCTTCAAAGGCTGCGTTAGGCTATGAGCACTTTCCCTGTACTGTCCTTGACTTCCTTGCCATCGGCACCGACCTGAGGAATGTCAACCAGCAGTGCCGTGGATGTTCCGGTGAGGTAGCCCATTAACTTGGCTCCTTGAAGGGCTGCATGCACTTGCGCAAGCCATACCACATGGTTCGCTTTTGTGAGTTTCTCTGTGGGCTGAACGAGTGATGAATTGTTGGGAGTAGGTGATGGATTGGCTAATGAACTCGCCATGACTCTGATACCAAGTAAATTTCAGATGTAGCGGAAGATGGGTTGAACCTGGTGTCCCAAACTCAGTACTACTCAGGATTACGTGTTAATCACTTGATGGAAACAACCTCCATCGTGGCTTACATATATGCACTGGAATAGATGAATCTAGAAGATTTACAATGGCTCAACAAACCTTACCTCATCTACTCGCCTAATCTAGGATTGCTTAAGGCCTAAGCCTATCCTGTGAGGTACACGTTACATGGCTCGGTACAAGGCACATGGTGACGGCGCATGGGTCTTCTGCATCTTCTAGATGATATCTTAACACTAGCATGGTAAGATTCACAGCTATACATGTTTGTATCAGATCCTTGTAAATGTAACGTGGCGTGTGCAAGCGTGGGAGTCATCTAGAGGAAGCAGAGTCGACGATCCAGGCTCCCCAACGTCCTGCCAGTCAAGACAGATGCAATGTCGCTTGACTGCTGTTCCCATCTAGTTGCTGTTGATATGGACATGAATTTTTCAATACAAGTTTTCATTGGGACAACCAAATCCTTGACCCATTTCTGATAACACGTCTTGGTGTACTTCATATAGTCTTGGAGTTTCTAGTGGTGGCTTTCTTTCTTAGACTTCTACTAAATCGTCATTCTTTATTGTAATTCCTTCCATGCCATTGTAAAATTTTTGGATCCCTTATTTGACACTGGCTCTCACTAACAAGTAGGTCTCACTTGTGTCACTGACGGGCCTCAGTGGCAAATAAGGGATTGTAAAAAAATTGTAATGATGCTGAGGAAATTATTCTTTCTTTATTATGTGCCTGTTTATTGGAACCGCG
>VSTD030004025.1:0-10528 GCA_008808055.3 Sporobolus alterniflorus
ATCGTACGACATGGTGCTCAGCGTCCAATAGTTGGAATCACTGGGACCAATCCTGTGCGACTTCACCAAGCACACCATGGCGTTCGTCCGCAATGGACACCACGTGCTCTGGACAACTGTAGATGCACCACCACAACCATCATTGTTGTCCGCTAAGGACGATCTGCTGGAGGAGTTACTGCTACACTTTAACACTCTCTTCATCGAGCCAACGGGCCTTCCACCGCCATGGGATCGCTGCCATCATATCGACCTGCTGCCAGGGACTCCACCAGTGGTGGTGCGGCTGTATCGTTACGTGCACACGCAAAAGCATGAGCTAGAGCGGTAGTGCACGGAGATGCTCCACACCGGCGTGATCCGACCAAGCTCATCAACCTTCTCGACGTCAATGTTACTTGTCAAGAAACACGACGGCAGCCGGCGCTTCTACGTGGACTACCGTGCACTGAACAGCATCATCGTAAAGGATAAATTCCCCATTCCCATTGTGGAAGAGCTCCTCGGTGAACTTCGCGGTGCGATGTTCTTCACCAAGCTGGACCTGAGATCTGGTTATCACCAGGTGTGGATGGCCACCGATGACATCGACAAGACCGCCTTCCGCATGCATGAGGGATTGTTTGAATTCCTTGTGATGTCGTTTGGCCTCACGAACACGCCAGCGGCCTTCCAGGTGATGATGAACAGCATATTGTGACCCTTTCTCCGGTGGTTTGTGCTTTTTTTGACGATATCCTTATCTTCAATTCATCGTGGTCGGAGCACCTCCGACACATGCACCTTGTGTTGTCCAAGCTGCAGGAACACAACATGTTCATCAAGCGTATCTCGGCCACACCATTTCGGCCAAGGGCGTCACCATGGATGAAGACAAGATACGTGTGGTGCTAGACTGGCTAGTTCCACATACGATAAGGGCGGTGCGCACCTTCCTCAGCCTGGTGGGCCACTACCGCCACTTCATCAAAGACTTTGGTGCCATAGCCGAACCTCTCACTAAGCTCCTGCGGAAGGAAGGGTTCAAGTGGTCGCTAGAGTCGGAGCTCACATTCACCACCCTGCAGCACGCCCTGACGCAAGCCCCGGTGCTGCAATTGCCGACGTTCAACACAGTCTTCATCGTGGAATGCGATGCCTCAAGATCGGGCATAGGCACGATCCTTCACCAAGGCATCAATCCCATCATGTTCTTCAGCCGACCCTTGGCGCCATGCCACTCCAAGCTAGCGATGTACAAATGGGGGCTCATCAGCCTCATGTAGGCTATTCATCAGTGGTGGTTGTATCTCTGGGGATGGTCCTTCAACGTGTGCCTGGATCACTGCTCCCTAAAGTACTTGCTCGACCAGCGCATGTCCACCACCCCACAACATCACTGGGCGAGCAAACTTCTGGGATTTGACTTCACCGTCAAGTACCGGCTAGGCTCCTCCAACACGGTCACCGACGCACTGTCCCAGCGTGACACGGAGGCTTCAAGTGAAGTGATGGCCATCTCGACTCCATCTTTTCAACTCTTTGATGACTTGCACACTGAACACAAGGAAGACTTAGCGCTCTGGTCCACCGTGGAGGCCGGCGACCATGGTGAGGTGTGGCGCATCATCACAGTTCGTGGCTGCCCCTTTGTCACGGCAACATCTCCCCTGCTCCAGGCCATCCTGGTTCACACCCACGGCACCGGGCACGAGGGCACGAAGAAGATTCTGCATCATCTCCGTGCAGATTTCCACATTCCGAGCACGCGCGACTTGGTGCGTGAATTTGTGTGTGCCTGCAAGATCTGTCAGAGGAAAAAAGGTGAACAACTCCGCCCAGCAGGTTTGCTACAACCGCTAGAGGTTCCCTCCGCGGTGTGGGACAACGTGGCCATGGACTTCGTGGAGGGCTTCCCCTGCATCAACAGGAAATTGATGATACTCACCATCATCGACCTCCTATCGAAGTACGCGCACTTCATTCCGCTGGGCCACCCATACTCTGCAACAACGATGGCCAGAGCTTTCTTCAACAACATCTTGCATTTGCACGGTATCCCTAGCTCTATTGTGAGTGATCAGGATGTTGTGTTCACCAGCACATTCTGGCGGGAATTGTTCGAGCTCACCGGCATCAAGCTCCGGATGTCGTCGGCGTTTCACCTGCAAAGCGACGGCCAATCAGAGGCTACAAACAAAGTCATAACCATGTACCTCCAGTGCCTGACAGGGGATTGGCCACGGCAGTGGCTATAGTGGCTGCCATGGGCAGAGTTTTGCTATAACTCTACTTTTCAGTCATCACTACGGACGTCGCCATTTCGGGTCGTCTATGGACGGGATCCACCACAGCTGCACGCATACACAGCGGGTGAGGCCAAGTTGCTGGTGGTGGATGTCCAGCTCCGCGAACGGGGTGAGTTCCTAATGGAGATACGCGAATGCTTGGAGCAAGCTCAGCAGTACTACAAGCATCATTATGACTGCAAGCATTGGGCCAGTAAGTTCGTCGCTGGTGATTGGGTTTGGCTGCGGCTGCTACACCGGCCCATGGCGTCGCTGGACATCAGGAGCAGGAGCAAGCTGGGGTCGAAGTACTTCCGGCCGTTCCAAATCGATAGGTGAGGTTGCCTACAAGCTCAAGCTGCCAGAAGGCACCCGACTGCATGATGTGTTCTACGTCGGTGTGCTGAAGAAGTTCTATGGCGATCCTCTGCAGCAACCGGGGCAGCTTCCACCGATCAAGAATGGTCGTGCTTGTGTCGAGCCTGCAGCTGCAATCAAAAGCAGGGTGGCTCACGGGCGTCGACAGCTGCTAATCAAGTGGAAGGGACAAGACAAGGCCACGGTGAGCTGGGTGGACGTCGATGAATTTTGAAGCCTGTACCCGAGCTTTGAGCTCGCGGACGAGCTCATTCTCCAGAGAGGGAGATATGTCATGTGGGGTAAGGTCTACTCCAGGCACACCCAGAATCAGAACCCGGTCGGCGTGGCCACAACAAATGTGACGCAGGAATAGAAGATGGCGCCCAGAATCGAGTCAGTTTGTTAGTGCCCTGTCTATATAAACAAGGGAGTCAATAAGCAGGGGATTATCGAAGAATTGTATTAGGCTTAGCCTTTATCACCACCCAGTAGATACCTGCCTCACCAGCGCGGTGCCGTGACCGTGCCGATGAGGTCCAGGTCCCGGCAGGCCATTACCATGTACAACCTTTGTCTAAGTGTTTGATCTTACTTGCCTTCCCTAGCAGCGGTGACAATCTGATAAGCACATAATGCATACTAATGTAACCGTCCAACTATTTTTTCAAGGATACTTAGCTTTGGAGTAGTTAGTCATGTATATAGTAGTGTCACTACAACAAACTTTCCCACTGATACCTTAGTTATGTTAACAGGTTGTGTTGGACCATCCAAGCCATGGGTAGCATAATTGTCCAGAAGTGAATACCGGATATAGTCACGACATCAACACCACAGGTGTTCGCCTATCAATGCTTGTATATGTCTCTCGTGAAAAGAATCCAAACTACGACCACAATAAGAAGGCAGGTGCCCTGAATGCACAACTGAGAGTCTCGGCACTACTTTCCAATGCACAATTCATCATCAAATTCGACTGCAGCCACTACATCAAAAATGCTCAAGCTTTGCGTGCAGCTGTCTGCTTTATGCTAGACCACCGGGAAGGTGATAATACTGCCTTTGTTCAGTTTCCTCAACGCTTTGACAATGTTGACCCCTCCGGTATGGCAACCACAACATGTGTCTTCTTTGATGGAACAATGCTTGCCCTTAATGGCTTGCAAGGGCCATCTTACCTTGGTACTGGATGCATGTTCCTTCGCATAGCACTCTATGGGATTGACCCACCACATTACAGACCAGACAACATCACAGCCAAACCTAGCAAGTATGGAAAGTCCAAACCCTTCATAGACTCAGTGTCACAAGCCATAAAGCAAGAAAGGTCAGTCATACCACAACCATTTGATGACAGGTTTATTGCCGAGATGGAGATGGTTGTGACAGCATCGTACGATAAAGGGACTGACTGGGGCAAAGGGGTTGGGTACATCTATAACATAGCAACAGAAGACATAGTGACAGAGTTTCGCATCCATGGGCAAGGATGGCGCACCTTGTATTGTACAACGGATCATGAAGCATTCTGTGGCACTGCACCAATCAACCTAAAACTGAGCGCCTACACCAAAGTTTTCGTTGGTCTGGGGGGTCCTTAGAGACGTTCTTCTCCCACAACAACCCACTCATCGGTGGCCAGCGGCTCCAGATTCCTTCAGTGTGTTTCCTACTTCAATATGACGATCTATCCAGTCACATCGGTCTTCATTCTGCTCTATACTCTCTGCCCGGTGATGTGGCTCATTCCCGACGAAATACACATCCAGAGACCATTCACCATATGTGTGGTGTACCTTCTCATAATTATCATGATGATCCAAATGATTGGCTGGCTCGAGATTAAGTGGGCAGGTGTCACATGGCTGGACTACTGGCGAAATGAACAGTTCTTTATGATTGGCTCAACAAGTGCTTACCCAGCAGCGGTGCTGCACATGGCAAAGAAACTTCTCACCAAAAAGGGTATCCACTTTAGGGTCACTTCTAAACAAACGACTGCTGACCAATGACAAGTTTGCTGATTTGTATGAGATACAATGGGTGCCGATGCTGATCCCAACATTGTTTGTTTTAGTTGCTAATGTTGGGGCTATTGGTGTGGCCATGGGCAAGGCAGTGGTGTACATGAGAGTATGGACGGTGGCACAGAATACGCATGCAGGCCTTGGCCTCCTGTTCAATGTGTGGATGATGGTGCTCCTTAACCCATTTGTGCTGGCAATCATGGGTCCACTGGCAAAGAGACCAATCATCCTTGTGGTCTTGCTTCCAGTAGTCTTTCTAGTTGTGGGCGTGATTTATGTGGCTCTTCATATATTACTAGCTAACGTTTTTTCAATATAGGTGACACAGTACAAAAACAATATTAACTTTTATCTTGTGCAGTAAACATGGAATCAATTATGTTCCAGAGAGTGTCGATGTCTCCTCATCAGATACTTGTGATGAGGATCGGGAGAAACGTGATGATGCAAGATCAATCTTAAGGAGGAACATGACAATTTTAGACTGGTTCAGGTCCTCTCATGTAGTAATATCCCTACATTCAGTTTTTACTGTATTATGCTATGAAATTCGATGTCCATAATAGATTTTAGACTGCTACTTATATAATCAGGAGAACCGGCTCATAGATACGGCAAGTTTCCAATTCTGTTACAATCCCTACAAATGCGTACCCGATCGAGACTCTAACTAGGGTTACGTCCAGCCTTATGGGCCGTCACAGCCATTAGCCCCTGGCCTAGGTAAACATTTGTGGTATCGTCACTAGCCTCTGAACATGTCATCAACCTGATAACTTTGGTTCCCAACCAGGATACCGGCTGATCGGCATTCACCGATCGGACACCTCCATTAAATCCAGACTTCATGCATCAGGTTCCGCTGATCGGCTTCACACTATCTTCAATCTTCTGATAAGTCTCACCCGATGTCGCACTGGGATGATGATGTGTTCAATATACATTGATGAGTCCGCAACATGTGTCGCCTGCTGCACAGCTGTCACATCTATGTGTACCTTTCTCTGAAAAGTTAGATAGTTTGTTTGATCGTCTGGATAACTGGTGTATGATGCATAGTTCCTGAAACGTTGCACTCAAGTAGGCACAACACCCATTACTGTAGCCGTGCGATGCTTCGCTGGCTATAAATATCTCCATTGTCTTGCGCTGATAACCATCTCGTAATTCTCTTTTCTTTTCCGCTTGCTTTTAGGGTTCTTCTTTCTTGCTCTCTGTAGCCAACGATGGAGGACAAGAGAGGCACCAAACACTCGCGCTCTCCCTCTAAGGAGGGGAGCCCATCACCTAGTGACATCAAGACTCCTCCGTCGGTGCCATCTGGATCTCCACCGCCATCAGGATCCCCGTTAGAGATCTCCTCACGCCGCCCTTTCTCACCAGTGTTTGAGCAGGGGGGGCCCTCCAGGAAGGCTCCAGTGGTGGACCTTTCTTCATCTTCTGATGAGGAATGTCTCATCACTGATGTCTCGTGGGATGAGGAGTTCACCAGAAGACTTTTTGGCGACCTCAACCACGATGTCCTTGGGCCGCCCGGCGATGGCATGATCATCATCCTCAGCGACTCCAATGAAGAAGAAGAGGAGGTGTGTGAGGAGAAGACTACCGGCACCGAAGATGCGGCTACTTCTACTGCAGTCAACCCTGCCTCAACTGCCTCCACCGACGATGCACCTACGAGGGTGAAAATGATAATAGTGATGATCGCACCCCCGATCAGGAAGCTGATGACAACAGTGGCAGCGGAGACGATGTTGGGTTGCCTTAGGCTGCCACACCAAGAAGGCACCTGAGGAAGACGTGCTTTAAGGAGAACTTCAATGGTTATGCATTGCTATCCTTTCTTCTCTTTTGTGCAGAGAAGTTGGGTTGATAATGCAAAATCATTGATGTACTTTCACACCCTTCATGCCTACTTCAATCTTTTGTAATATTTTCTTTTTCTATTATGTCTGATGTAGTCCATAGACTCCTTAGAACTGTAATAGGAGTTCTCTTCAATCCAAATCAATGAAATCTGGATCATTTATTCTACTTCTGTGTGTTCTTCTTCTGACTTAGCTGGAGACAATATAAGCCATTGTGATGAGAACTTCTACGATATAGCAATTGCATTCTCCTCTCGATCGAGCTCATGATGAGTGCTAACGTGTGCCAAAATGATCAGTCCTAAAGTTGTTGTGCAGGAATCACAGACCCACTAGATATCCGCTAAATGCTGGCGTCGATCGAACGTTAGCTCTGATACCCCGATCGGCCAATCTATTCACTTTCATTTCATGCTTCGGGCAAATGATTGTGCTGATCGGATTGATAGATCTTATCTGTTTATCCCAAGGTTCCTTCTTGTTGACGTCATGGACTTCAAAATCTTTTAAACTTCCAAACTTTTTGGTTCCTCGATCCTGTGTCCGGATTGCGTGGGCGGTTGAAACGGAAAGGCATCTTTTTCTCAGGAAGTGAATCGTCACATTGTCGCCTGTTGCGCATATAAAGCTGAGCGTCGATGAGTGCATCCAGTCCCATCACTCTCGTTCTCTCGCCTTCTAATCATTTACTGCTTCACATTTACTGCTCTCTGTGCCGCTTCCACTTCTCTCTCTCCATGGCCGGTGAAGCTGATCAGAATCCTCCTATTATCATTGAGCCTGCCGCCAGCAGCAACAAGAGTGACTTTGGGATGGAGAGCGACACTCTGGCCACTTCTTCTTCTGCAACTCTAGTCGCTATCAAGATGGAGGGCAACCAGATTCCTGAGATAACTGAATCGCCAAACTTATCATAATCTTAGCTGGCTGACGGGCAATCTGATTTCTTCTATTCCTGATGTAGATGTTCCTACCACCCATGGCCCGATCATGGTTTGCTTTGAATCTCATCTAGTCGCTGGGTTAGGGCTTCCTCCCAGCAAATTTCTTGTTGCTATCATGAACTTTCTTGGGTGCGAGCTAGTGCACTTCAATCCAAATGCCATTGCTGCCCTCAGCTATTTCACGATGTTGTGTGAATGCTGGCTGGGGATCACGTCAGATACTAGCTTGTTCTGGCATTTCTACTCTCTGGTCCAGTACAACAAGGTTGTCTATTCCGGGATCGGTTTATCACTTTGCTGCCACCGCATTCACAAGTACATTGATGTCACCTTCAAGAGCTCGTGGCAAGGTTCTCAATCAAAGTGGTTCTTGGTCGATATGCATGTTGAGCATCAATGGGCAAACAGGCAGTTGTACCCCCCCCCCCCGCTTGTCGATCAAAAGCAAGAGGAACCAAAGATGACACCACGCTTGGCCGCTCTGGTCAACTGGGTAGCTGAACTTCATGCCATCGGTCTTGGGGCGTGTCACTGCGCCAAGGAATTCACTCTTTGGTGGATTCTCCCCCTTGGTCGTCGGCAGAGATTGGCTTACGACTGCCCGTGGCTACCTGATCTGAGACACAAACCTGCTACTAGTAAGATGTTCAATCTTCACTTCTATTATTGATGATCGGTTGATATGATCTAATAAAAATTCTCTATTTGTATAGCTCTGACTCAGGAGGAGATAGACCAACTCATGGCACATCTGTTCGATAAGGACCCACCAACGTCGTGGCCTACTAGTGTGCTCACGCCCTTTTCCAGCGAAAATCCTCCCCCAGTGGTAAGAGCTTCTACTTTTACTAATGTCACTATCTTCATTGCTGATAATTCTGTTTTGCTCGTGATCCTAGGGGCTTTACCCCGACCCTCACACCAATGTAGAGGTGTTGAGTGGTGATGATGATGCACCAAAGATTGATGCTTCGATTGCTAATCTGCAGGCGCCAGATGGCGATGATGCTGAAGGTGACGAAGCATCTTCAGTGGAGCCGATCACTCCTGGCTCGATCGGTTCTAACACACCGGTGCAGACCGATCCTACCACTTCCGATCGGGCTGCTCTTGGGGCTCCGTCTGCTAGTGGGCACAAGCGGAAGCATCTGCTAACCATCCCCAAGCATAGACAAATCAAAACTTCAACAGTTCAGGTGATGACTCAAATTGAGCTTCCTCCATACCGCGGACCCAAGAGTCCTCTGGATTTAGTTGCTATAGAAATGATTTTTTGGTGTCTCTTTGAAATTTTTCAACGCACATCTCAGGCTGTTGGTGCCAGATCATCAGTCGGTGGTGATACTCAGCCTCTGAACAAGAAGTGGTCACTGATGCTGAAGTCAATCATTACGCCTAGGTAATCGATAACCCTTTACTTAGCTGTTGTAGATCAATCTGCATACTGATGGTATAACTGTTTGTAGGAAATCTTCTGAGGGCGGACCGTCAAAGCGTGTTGATCGGCCACTGGCCGTTCCACAGGTATCTTCATCTACACCTGCTAGTTTTGCTCCTCCTCCTCCTACGGGGGAACAGGTTCGGCGATCCGCTCCACTGTCAAGGCCAAGGACTCTGTCCTACGGGTTGCTGCTTTCTTGGAGGGCCTGAAGGATGCTAAAACCAATTGGGAAGGTACCCTCTCTTCTTTCACTGCTTCAAGCCTATGATTCCTTTCCTGACTTCGTGATGTTTTTGAATTTGCAGCCTTGATTGCAAAATTGAAGAAAACGCTGTCTGAAGAGAAAGCTACCCGATCGGCTGCTGATTGGGTCTTGACTGAGGAAAAGGCTGCTCGGCAATTTGTCGAACAATCCCTTCAGAGTTCCAATGAAGCTAATACTATTCTGGCTAAAGAGCTGGACTCCACCTGGGCTTCCCACGCCGCCACTACTGACAAGCTATCCTCCAAGTCTTCTGCTCTGGACCATTCAGTGATTCAGGAGCAACAAATGAAGATCCAGGTGGAGGCGTGCGAGGAAAAGCTGACGGGATGTGAGGAAAGACTGACAGTGGCCAATGAAAAACTCAATGCCGCTGAGAAGATGAAGATCCAGGGACAACTACTTGACTCGGCTCAATAGGCGCTTTCCAAGCGAGAGCTATCATCTTCGGCGGTGGTCAACACTGTGGTGCTGATGAAGAATCACCTGCTGGATCTTGATATGGAGATTCTTCACAAGGACTTCACAGTCAATGATGCAGAGCAAGAAACCTTAGTCAATAATGCCTACAATGTCACCCGCAACTTTGTCTCCTTGTACAATTTTTCCAGCCTTGCTGAATCCGATGATAATACTAGTCTCGGGCCTTTGTAATCCTCCTTCTGTATGCTATAATAAACTTTTGTTAGTTGATAAAAATATTGACTTAATTTTACTGAATACCTGATGAATATAGATATATAGATGTCCATTGCTTTTCATACACCAATGATTAATGTGTATGAAAAATATGATGATACGTCAATCAGGATATGTTAACTCTACATGTATAAAAGGTATTAGATGACTGAGAATAAGGGACGTCAATTGGGAGCCCCTTACCTTTTGTACATGACGTTGCACATGTAAAAAGTATAAGATAGATGTTAAGGGATGTCAATCGGGAGCCCCTTGCTTTTTGTACGTGGCACTGCGCGTGTAAAAAGCATAAGATAGATGTTAAGGGACGTCAATTAGGAGCCCCTTACTTTTTGTACGCATTGGTTCGCTGACCGTACATGCGATCGGAAGTGATCCCCTTGCGTCAATCAGGAATGCTTATTGCTAATTGGGCACAACCTCACAAATCATCCTAATGCGCAGAAACACTCATCGCCTTGCGCCGTCACATGGGTCGCGCTTTGAAAGCCAATCGGTCACTGTTTCACTCGATTGTTAAACTTAAAATGGATTGCCCTGGAATACAGATATGTTTGCACATAAGCCTAACATGACTCCCTGATCAATACAGGTCGTATGCGTCTGATAGCATTCACCCTTTATACGCCGATCAGGAATCGCCTGATACTTGGCTGGGGC
>VSTD030004026.1:0-10528 GCA_008808055.3 Sporobolus alterniflorus
AACTTACAGATTCACCAATAAATTGTACCCAAATTATACAAATATGTTCTACAACACTATATCAGTACATGTAACTGATGAATCGAATTGTATTGCAGGGATTCATTGAGATTTTAAAAAAAATTAAGATGCAACACTAGAATACCGATCTCTCTTGAATCGACCGATAACTCAAAGACATTTTACAGGACGATGTTTTGTAGTATCGTACGAGTATCTTGATCAAAGGAATTGACTTGCAATATAGAAAAAAGATCGGAAACAAAAAAAACTAGGTTAAACACTATGGAACTATCGCGATGGAGAAGAGGAGGAACAAATCTAATGGGGAGCGGACCTATCTGATGACGGGAAGAGTCCCCCTCACGAACCTTGCAAGTTGGCAGGATGGAGGAGATCGCCGAGGAGTCATCTAGGTCGCCGCCAACTAGGGAGAGAGAAAAATAAATAATGGAGTAAAAATATATTCGAGGTCACGTCTTATACAGCTGAACCTGATATCTCAGACATGTCTCACGGATGTATTGAATATGTCTGATGGTCTGATACTTTATAATTTATTATAGAAGTAGAGCTGCGCATAACATGTGTCCTCATCGTGATTTAAAATTTCACAGTGCATTTCTCACATGCCTGGTTACTAGTTTTTTTTAAGATATTGATGCCCCTATGGCCGAAAGAGCCAGGGATGTGGGACCAAATCCCACGGCTAGGTCCACACTAGTTGTCGGTGACGCTGGGCCATGATTTCTCTATTTGGATTGGGCCAGGGATTTGACAAGAACCAATTTCAAGAGGTTGTGGTGCAGTTCAAGCAATCGACTAATTTTGGTACCGTGGCATGATACTCAAAATTGGTGGACAAGATTAGCCCAGCAGCGTGCAGTATGACAGTGACCAACTAGAGGTTCAGAACTTGGCCTAACCACCCACGGCAAGAACTACAGTAACGCTGGAAAGCTACTCTCGGTCGATGATATATACTAACACTTAGCAACTATACTGTGCCTAATTTGTACTCAACCTTAGGGTTACGGGTTGCATCCGGGCGCGCTTTGTTAACTCCATATGAAGGGAGGTTCCACCTTGAGATCTTGCCGGTTGCTTCACATCGGCGTGAGCTGGTGGATCACAACTGGCTTCAGGAAGCCATCTCTACCCTCGTGGGGACTTGAGTCTCCACTGAGGACGCGGCTAGTAGCGGCAGTTTCCATAACGAGAAGAACTCTAGTCTGTCTGGACTACAGGGAGGACTCAGGCGTGGTCCTCCTTCCCATGAAGGAGAGCGGAAATCAAAATATAAGATGGTCTGGTGTATTCGACAGGGCGGACTCCTGGTGAAGTGCAAATCGCATCCAATACGGGGACGTCAGATCGTATCCAATCAAGGTAAAGACTGTGGTCCAAGTAGGAGTAAAATGGGCAACCTCGAGCTATAAATCCCATGATGCATGTGCCTTTCGGGCTCAACTCTGGGCGCCTCCTATTTGCTCTTGACGGTGGGGGTGACCAAGGGAAACTCGCTGAGAGCTCTACCCACCCGAAGCCGTTGTGAACATTGAGAAGCCTCAGAGACACTGGGGGACAGGCATGGCAGGTGATACAATAGACCACATTACCAGCAGATGGTGCAAGTGCAAAGGATAGGAAGGACTGGTCAATGGAGGTGTACCAAGGGAACAGGGCAAAGGCGGAAGGGGAAGACGATGAGGAGGGCATGCTGGAATTAGATTTAGATGAGGAGGAAGCAGAACTCTCTACAAAACACATGGCAATTGCAGTGTTTTACTCGCGGAAGACTTATAACCCGCAATACCTCTTCTCAGACATGATGGCTGCGTGGGGAGTCCCTAAGATGACTGCAGTGGAAAAGATAGGAGACTACACCTTCAAGCTAGAGTTTGTCAAGGAGGAAGAGAAGATTAAAGTCATGGAAGGGGGACCTTGGAGGCACAAGGGTGATGCCCTCATCGTTGTTCATTACGATGGTCTGGCTCATCCTTTTGAAGTTTGTATTGAGGTGGTAGGGTTGTGGGTAAGGTTCTATGACCTGCCGCCTGCTATGATGAAGGAGGTGTATGCTAAGCAATTGGGTGGACAGCTTGGGAATTTTGTTAAGATGGACGCAAGGTACCCTGGTTACTTACGTGTCAGGGTCGGTTATTCCCTAACCAAGCCACTGGTTCCATGTCTGAGGGCTAAGGTCAAAGGAAGGGGCTTGATGGCGATTACATTGAGATACGAGAATGTCCCGCACTTCTGCTTCACCTATGGACGCTTGGGCATGCAGCATTGAACTATGATGATGAGGCCACAGACACAGTGGACATCCGGTTTGGAGAGGAGCTGAGAGCGTCGCCTCCGCGTCATACTCGAGAGATCAAAGTGCAGCAGGTTGCTGCGAGGGTGATCAAGCCACTCTTCTAGGTGGGAGATCAAAAAGCTGAATCATCTTCAAAGGGCTCACAGGCTACTCTGAGCGGTCATCAGGTGAAGGGAGTAAAGAATATAGTAGCCAATGAACTTGTACACAGCATCAGAGACATGCATGTAGTGGAGCCAAGCCAGGACAACGTGGAGGTGAACAACAGCTAGAAGGAAAGGATCGCGTCTCGTTCGATACGAACATGTCTACAGATGAGGAATCAACAGAAAGTGAGTCAGTCCATGGAGAGGAACAGAATCTGCTATCGGCGGTTGAGAGATTCCATGCAAGGAAATCTGCAGGCAAGGCACCGACAGGGGTGGAAAGGAGGACGACACTAAAGGTATAGGGAAGACCAAGAAGCAGAAAACCCCAGTTAAAACTTCCATCAGGGGAGCGGTGAAAAGCCTGATTAAGGACGAGCTGGAGGAGAATAGGATAGGGACTCGGTCGAAGGTGGAGATGGTCACTGAGACTGCTACACCGAAGACAGAGCCAGTACACCTGATGGGTCCTCAAGAGGAGGCCCGTAAGGAGCAATGAGTATATTCAGTTGGAACTGTCGAGGACTGGGGCAACCTCGGACAGTTCAAGAGCTTTGCCGCCTAGTGCAGGATTATTGTCCTAATATTGTTTTCTTATCAGAAATTAGACAGCAGAGGGACAAAGTGTGTAATATCAGGTTTAGACTAGGCCTAAATAAATGTTTTATAGTAGATGGTCATGGAAATGGTGGTGGTCTTGCTCTGTTTTGGGATGAATCAATAAATGTTGAGATTTTGTCATATGGACTGCACCATATAGATACTTTGATATGGGATGGCACTCACCATGCAGGTTGGCGGGGCACCTTCATCTATGGAGAACCTCGCACCCAAGACAAGAAAACTATGTGGGAGTTGATCAGAAGGATTAAGCCAAGGTCCCAGGCACCTTGGTTGATGATTGGTGATTTTAATGAAGCGTTGTGGTCCGTTGAACACTTCTCAGCGAGGCAAAATGAAAGACAGGTGCTTTACTTCAGGGAAGTTCTATCTCACTGTGATCTTCATGATTTGGGCTTTATCGGGTTACCATGGACGTATGATAACAAATAGTTCACAGAGAGGAACGTAAAAGTCAAACTGGACCATGCCGTTGCGACATCGAGTTGGTCAGCATGGTTCCCGGATGCTAAGGTGCAGCATGTTGTTACTTCACAATCTGATCATTTTCCTGTTTTCCTCAGTGCAGAACGAGAGAGCAGCACAAGGCCCTTCCGGCGTATAGCGAGGTACGAGATTGTGTGGGAGAGAGAAGGATCGCTACCAGGGGAAATAAAAAAGGCATGGGAAGCGAGTGAGGGTATCGAGACCCTTGATGATATTGCCACAACTCTTAACCGAGTTATGTCTTCCCTGAAGAGCTGGAGTCATGTGAATTTTGGTGTTGTAACGAAAGAATTGAATGACATCAGAAAGAGATTGGAGGAACTAGCTGCACTTGAGAGTTCTAGACACCAAGCCGAGATGAATGCCCTTAGCAACCACATGGATGAACTACTGTACAGAGAAGAAATGATGTGGCGCCAACACTCCTGAATTTCGTGGCTAAAGGAAGGAGATCGAAATACTAAGTTCTTCTATCATAAAGTTGCAGGAAGAGCAAAGAAGAACAAGATCAAGGCTTTGAAAAAAGATGACGGTCAAGTTACCAGGGAGAAATCTGAAATGGAGGCTATGGCATCGCAATTTTTTCAAGACTTGTACACAACTGATCAGACAGTGAACTCGCAAGACCTGATCCAACTATTTGAGCAAAAAAATTCAGAAGGAACAAATGGGGACCTATGCAGGGATTACTTAGATGAGGAGATTAGTGATGTGTTATTCCTGATTGGGCCGATTAAGGTGACAGGGCCTGATGGATTTCCTGCTCGGTTTTTCAGAAAAAATGGGACACAATGAGGGCTGATGTAATCAGGGGCGTCAAGAGGTTCTTTGAAACTAGGCACATGCCACCTGCCATGAACCAAACCGCTATAGTGCTGATCCCAAATAAGGACGAGCCTGAATTGCTGAAAGGCTTTTGACCGATATCTTTGTGTAACGTAATTTATAAAGTGGTTTCCAAGTGCATTGTGAATAGGCTTCGATCCATGCTGCATGATATCATAGGCCCGATGCAGAGTGCGTTCATACCTGGGAGGCTAATCACAGATAATGCCCTGATTGCATTCGAATGCATCCATGCTATGAAGAATGGCAACAACAATAGCAAGAAGTTCTGCGCCTATAAGCTTGACCTCTCCAAGGCATATGACCGTGTTGACTGGGGATTTCTGGAAGGTGTTTTGAGACGGCTGGGCTTTCATAGCAAATGGGTACAGTGGGTGATGGCATGTGTGACCATTGTCCAATACTCAGTCTGTTTCAACAATGTTCCTTTGGAGCCCTTCAAACCCACTCACGGTCTACGCCAAGGTGACCCTCTTTCACCGTATTTGTTCTTATTTGTGACTGACGGTTTATCTAAATTAATACAGCATGAGACACAACAAGGACTCTACGAGAGCTACATGTTTGCAGGTGAGCACTGTGCATCTCCCACCTATTGTTTGCCGATGACACATTACTCTTCATGGAGGCGAATGAAGACCAAGCAACTATGATCAGGGGCATTCTTAGAAAGTACCAAAGAGGCACTGGACAATTGATTAATTCAGCGAAATGCTCAATGTTGTTTGGAGCAGGATGTTCAGAATCTGATCAGGCCTCAGTTCAGGAAATTCTAAGTGTGGAAAAGGTTTCACCAAAGGAAAAAATACCTAGGGCTGCCCACCCCAGAAGGAAGAATGTGCAAGAACCATTTTAAATCCACCAAAGAAAGATTAGCAAAGAGACTCACGAGCTGGGCAGAGAAGTACATGTCAGGGGCGCAAAGGAAGTACTAATCAAATCTGTGGCGCAAGCTATCCCTACGTACGTGATGGAGGTATTCAAATTGCCAGTAACACTATGTGATGAGTTGACGCAAATGATTTGCTACTTTTGGTGGGACGAGGAAAGTGGACAGCAGAAGGTCCACTGGGTGGCATGGGAGATGCTGCTAATGCCGAAATGCCTAGGAGGGCTTGGATTCTGAGACATGAGACTGTTTAATCAAGCTTTGTTGGCGAGGCAGGTCTGGCGTCTGATTCAATTCCCAGATAGCTTGTGTGCTCAGCTTCTAAAGGCCAAGTATTATCCAAGGGGGGAGCTGGTTGACACGGTTTTCCCTGGAGAAGGCTCACCCACATAACGGGCAATATAGCATGGACTTGACCTTCTGAAGAAAGGCATAATCTAGAGAGTCCGCTCCGGAACCAAGATCCAGATATGGAGGGACCCATGGATTCCCCGGCCACTGTCCCTAAGACCGTGCTTACATCGAGGAAGAACAAGAGTGAGATGGGTGTCGTAGCTGATGTGACCAGGCAGCAGAGAATGGGATGAGCAGTTAGTGCATGCATGCTTCTTCCCACACGATGCAGAGGTAATCCTGAGAATTTGTTTGGTTGGCAGAGGCGAAGAAGACTTCATCGCCTGGAATTATGAGAGGTCAGGTCTCTTTTCTGTTCGTAGTGCATATAAGCTAGCACTTGAGCTTGATCAAGCAGACACGCTTCAGGAGGGGAGTAGCTCGATTCCTGATGGGAGTCGGTCGTTATACAAGGGAATTTGGTCTGACAAAGGTGCCACCCAAAGTTCGCATATTTGCTTGAAAAGTGACGCGACAGGGTTTGTCTACACAGGATAATAGGAAACTTCGTAGGCTGACAGAGGACGTGACCTGTCAGAAATGCGGGAGGGCTGAGGAAACTGCCCATCATGCAGTCATACGGACGAAAGCAGTGGCTCTAAGGAACAAAATGAGGAAAGTCTGGGCGCTACCAGAGGAGAAGCATTTCCGGTTCACTGGGCCGGATTGGTTGCTGATTCTACTGAACTTGATGCTGATGGTAAAGTGAAGATTCTCCTCCTTTTATGGCGTACATGACATCTGAGGAATGATGTGATTCATGCAAGTGGCAGGGCCTCGATCACAGGATCGGTTATGTTCCTAACCAGCTATGGTGAGTCAATCAATATTGCTAGCCAAAAGGCCCCAGTCAGTTCGAATGGGAAAGGAAAGGAGAAGATCATGGACGGGAGTAGGCCAACAGAAGGAGGGGTAAGCCAGAAGCAAAGAAATCACCTGAAGAGTGCAATCTGGGTGCCTCCCCTATAGGGATGGATCAAGCTCAATACTGACGCTAGGTTCTGTCCGATGACAGGGATGGCAAGCACAGGTGTGATAGTGCGTGGTGAGGATGGAACCGTACTGATCACGGCATGGAGGTTTCTAGGTAGATGTGCATCAGCGGAACAAGCAGAAGCACAAGCCTGCCTAGATGGCATTAGACTTGTAGCAGAATGGATAAGGCAACCTAAGTGTGTTGAGACGGATTGCTCTAACCTGGTTAATGCTCTAGGAAGAGACACGGAATGGTTGGCGTCCTGGGCAGGAACTTTAGGTGAGATAAAGGCTGTGAGCAATCTGCTTCCTGGGTGCAACTTCAAGCATGTTGGCAGGGAGGTAAACATGGCGGCGCATCGATTAGCCCAGAGGGCCATGGCCAATCAGGAGTGTGTAATCATGCGGTTTGACATGCCAGGGGAAATCCGGTGTTTAGTTCAGTCGGAAGCAGCTAGGTCAGGGACAAACCCCAAACCATGTAATACTCATTCTGGTTGATCAATGAAGCTGCCCCGTTCACAAAAAAAAATCAAGCTAACATTAATTCTGTATAGCACATCCTCACATGGAGTAATTCACATGGACATGTTCATACTCTTAATGAATTAAATCCCTTTTTCTAAAAAAAATACACAAACCGAACCAATGAATGAATTTAAAGAACAAGAATTCTACATAATAAACTACACAAGCCTGCACCAATGAACGACCAACTGAATCCAACTAGCTAGCAATACTCTCCACCACGGAGATACTATACGTACAAGTGTGTACAACTAATCAATCACCAAAGTGTATCAATCAATCAAACAGTAGTACCGAACAGATAATTAAGGAGGAGGATGCTTGCAGTAATCGACAAGCTAACTAACGAACTAGGCCGGGATCATGAGCGTCGGCTTCTTGAACGCCAAGGGGCTGAGCACTTCATCATCATCGCCGGCCGCCGCCGCCGGCAAGACGCACCGCTCGGTGAGGTCCGGCAGCGCCGGTATGTTGAGGTCGAATCCGCGGCTCGCCGTGATAGCGGTGGCGGTGGCGACGACGCCGATGGTGCCCTCGTAGTGGCAGCGCTTGTGCCCGCCCAGCGCCTGACCTGTCAGGAACGTCTTCTTGCAAACGGAGCACTCGTGCACCCTGCTGCCAGCACCGGACGTGGAGGAGGATGTGGCCGGAGATGGCGATGGCGATGGCCCAGCCCTGACCGCTGCCGTCGCTGGATGTTCCCGGGCAGCGGCAGCTGAGATAGTCGTTGCCCCTGCTGGCGACGGCCGGGAGCGGTGGCTAGACTTGTGGCCGCCGAGGGCCTGATGGGAAGGGAACACCTTCCCGCACATGGAGCACCTGTGCTCTGGCACCGGCGTCGGCGCCGGGTGCTGGTCGCTGTCACGGTGGCCACGCGCCAGCATGAGGAGGCAGAGCGCAATGTGTTCCTCCTCCGTGGGCGTGCGAGCGTGGCGCCGGGAACGCTTCTGTTTCGCCGGCGCCTGCACCTGCTGGTCGCCCTGATCGTCTTCCACCTCCACCAGGTCCCGGCACGACACCACCGTGTCGAGAACGGCGTCCACCATGGCCATGCCTCTGATCTCTATCTTTGGAAGGTGTGGATCTTGTTCTAGAGATCCGGGAGAAGATCAGCGGCGGAGCGGCTAATAGTTTGGGAAGTGAGTAGTATGTTTGTGTGCAAGTGGAATGCTGAAGCAAAGTGAGTAGTAGCTTTATATATATAATAAGGAAACGAAGCAAGTAAAGAAGTTGGTGGTGCGGTGGTTTGTTTTGTTGGTGTGTGGCCGACAGCGAAGAGTAGTCAGTCAATGGTACTGGTAATGGACTGTTTCTAGCTATATAAACCGTGTAGCCAAAGCCAGAGGATATACCTGTAACACATGGTTGTTGCTTGTTACGCGAAGGTGGTGCAACATACTTTGGGGCATGCAATGATTTTGAAGTTATCTCCGTCTTTAAGCATGCAGTAGCCTAGTTGGAATTCCACAGGGAGTAGATAACCTTAAGAAATTGTTTCAAAGCAGAGCACACGCCGCGTGGAGCAAAGAGACGCCTAGGGCGGCCGGCCGGGAAAGTAGGACCGGCGCGCCGACGCGACGGCAGCATTCCATTTGGCGGAGCTGGACGACGACCGGAGAAGAGAGGGGTATCCTATCATCGTCGCTTGCACTACACCTGTGCTCATTCCAGCAGTCCACTACTGTGTGTTAATATATATATATATATGATCACCCATTCAAAAATAACTGATTAAATTGTTAGTCATTTCACGATTTTGCTCAGTCATTATAGACCAAAATATATTGGTAATTTGAAATGGCTGACCAAAATCACAAATGACTGATAGTCAGTCATTTTTGAGTGGGTGATTATCACCCTACGTGATGAATAACGTTTAGTATATATATATATATATAGACACACGCTATACATCACTTAGGGTGCCCGGACCAGCCAACTGGTTACTGACCGAGCCAAAGGGCGCACCCGACCGATCCCCACCCACGCACGGAGGCATGTGCGCCCCGTGTTGACCCACGTGTCCGCATTGACCCCACACCCCTGGTCCAAGTCACGTCCCGATCGAGCCGACCGACCCCGCACGACTCATTCATTTTCATGGTTCGCTCAGCTATTTTGATAAAGCGTCAACTATTTTTAGTTCTCGGTCAGCCATTTTTGCTACGTTGTTGTTACAGTGCTCAGCCATTTTAGAGAACTCAGTCATTCCTCATTACTATAGTTTTCAGTCATTCTTGCTACAGTGTTCAAATATTTTTTCTATATTACTCAGTCATTTTGTGATTTTACTATAGTGAGCTCAATCATTTTGTGATCTTACGAGCCTTTTTGCTAAACTAAACTCAATCATTTTGCTACAGTGAACTCAGATATTTTGCTACAATGCTCAATCATTTTGTGATTTTATCATCCATTTTGCCACATTGAACTCAGTTATTTTGCTATAATGTTCAGTTATTTTATGATTTTGTCAGCCATTCTCGAGATCATGTCAACCAATTTCCACTACTTAGTCATTTTGTAAAATGACTGAGCGTGCTGCACGGGTAGGCGCTAGTGTCGAAGTAGTTTTATAACACTTTCACCGGTGCTACTATAGGAGCAGACCGTTGTGGTTCTTTTATTGGAGAGGGCTTTGTTCTCTTAGTCGCTAGCTATGGATGAACGTGGTGGACACGAAGATTTACATGGTTCGGGCCGCCGGAGCGTAATACCCTACGACCGTGAGAGAACTGGGTTGTATTGCTCAAGTCTGTCCTGCATGAGCCTGCCTATTTGTTCACCCCTGTGAAGTGTCGTCTGCCCAAACCTTTTATAGCTCAAGGTCGGACAGTTATATTAAGACCCGGGACCTGACAGGTGGCCCCGAGGTGGTTAAAACCTTATACGACATCTAGGGTCATAATGGCTAGGAGTAGCAAATGATATTTTGCACGGCACCAGTAGCATAGAGTCATCTTGTCTTATCGCTCTACTACACTGAACATGGCTCGTCCCGTGGTGTCATCCTGCCGAGTCATATCACCACTGTAGCCATGTCCAAGAGTGATCAGCTGGGCCGACGCTACACTATAGAGCCGTACGGTAGCAGCCTACACATCTTACAGGCGATTTAGTAACGTACAAGCGTACCTTAGAAACACGCGAGCCTAGCTTCGTGCTTAGGGCAGCTAAGACTTTCTTTATTCATATGGTCCACAGGCCACCGGGGGCCGTGGGACACGTGACCCCATCGGAGCTCCCCTCTCAGAAAGTTAGAGCCCCGAGCCGTGGGACATGTGGCAGCACCGGAGCTCCCCTCTCAGGAAGACAGAGCCC
>VSTD030004027.1:0-10527 GCA_008808055.3 Sporobolus alterniflorus
TTTCTATAATAGTGGGATTAATTCAAAATTAATGGAGATTTGGAAGAAGTTTTCAACATGAAAAGTGTTCCAAATTGGATTTCCTACCTCCATGCAAATTCCTATATTTTTAATCCATCTCTAGCTATTTTATTTAATTTGCTAGAGCCTAAATGAGATCTTGGATTCCCTGAATTTTAATTTGAAATACATTTAGAATTTAGAGAGGTTCATATGGAGAAAGTTATTCCTCTCATCAAATACTTCAAAACCATATTTTATTTCAAATTTTTCGAGCTAGGAAAAGTCATGTTTGGATAAAATGATGTTTGAATGGATTTGATTTGAATTCGAATTTGTTTGAATTGTTTTGGATCGGTTTGTTTCGATTTAAACCGCCAGCACAGTAACCGGGCCCCACCTGTCAGCGGCTTCTCATCCTCCCCTGTTTTCCCCCGTCCAGACCCCCCAGCGCGCGCTCGCCCGACACCACCCGCCTCCGCTAGCCACGCGTCTTGCCGGCTGCCAGGCCCCCCTTCTTCCTCTTCCACACTCTCCGCTTTGGATCGAAGCCACCAAGCGCCTCGACTCGTGCCGGTCGCCACCTGACTTCACCCCACCGCACCATCTCTCCCAAAGTTGGAGCCATGACCACCCCGAGCTCCGACGAGTGCCACTGCTCGCTCCCTCGCTGCCCGAGCTTCGTCGTTGAGTTGGGCCATCATCTACGTCGAGCTCACCCCACCTCAACTCATGTCAGAGTTGTCCATCGTGCTGGCAACAATCGCTGCTCCCCTCCATCAATTGGCTCCCACCGCGACAAAATTCAGAAGGTCAGGATTGTCGTCCATAGGAGCATCATCCGACGCTTTACTTCTCGATCGGGCCACCAATGCCTAGGCCGTGGGGGCCTCCGTCGATGATGTATCCGCCTTGTCCACCTTAGATGGGGTGGTACAGTCTATGGACTCCACCGCCAATGCACTTCCACCCGGGATGGTCAGGACCTGTTGAGGGTTCTGGTCACGGAGGCCACTACACAAGAGATGGCTGTTACGGGAGTGTCGGCCACCAACAGGATAGGAAGGCTTCAAGATAGGAAAACTGAACAGTCTGGATTGTCAAATCAGACCATCTGATTTTCCTAAAGGGAATAGCAGCCTCTGGCCAACAGCACAAGCAGTGGGTGCCTGAAGGCAATAGCAGCCTCTGGCCAACATCACAAGCAGTGGGTGCCTGAAGGTGTATCTTTTGTTGATGGATCAGGGGACAATCAAGATCAGACAAGGCCAAGGAGTGAAACTTTGGCCAATGATGAAGCGAAGCACGACACGGAGAAAGGTCCAGAGGAGGTTGCATCGAAGCAGAATAAAGCCCAAGGTGAGGAGATCGAGATCAGAGGCGATGTCATGGCCAGTTTTCAGCAGCAGCCAAACTGGACAGTCTAGTTTGGTAAATCGGACCATCCGGTTTCTCCAGGATCAGTACATGAGGGGGTTTCAAAGAGTACCGCACCCGGGACAGCACCGACTCCTCGTTGGTGTCCTTCAGGACTCACGCACAGCCAAAGGAGGAGGATCCAACGAATGAGAACGTAGAAGTTGAAGGAGGACACAATCGAGAAGGAAAGAGACGGACACTTCAACACTATTTGGCCTATGTTCCTGACAAAGTAAGAGTGGAGGGTGAAGGAGAAGGCTGACATCCCTGCACCCACGATCTCCGATGACGACATGGACTTGCTGGATGACGATGAGTCTTCGTTGATCAAGGACGAGTATTCGCCACCGACCGGCATGGACATCAATATGGTGTTCACGATTCTGGCCGAGTTCAGGGGCGTTGAGGAGGAGGTCGCTCAGATGTGTCTCGGCCCTAAGGTCGTGTTCGAGAAGTCGGAGGAGTCGAGCTAACACATGAAGCCATTATATGTATGAGGTCACATCGACGGAAGGCCAAGCTTCAACATGCTCATCTATGACGGCGTTGCCTTCAACTTGATGTCGTACTCCATTTTCAAGAAGCTTGGACGGGAGGACTACGAGCTTATGAAGACCAACCTGACGCTTAACGGCGTGGTGGACAACTCGATGGAGGCTAGAGGCGTCATCTCCATGGAGCTCACCGTTGTGAGCAAGTCTGTTGCTACCGCATTATTTGTCATCACCGTGCAAGGTAACTATAGTGTTATTCTTGGCCGCGATTGGATTTACGCCAATTGTTGAATTCCCTCTATATTGCACCAATTCTTGATTCAGTGGATCGATGACGAGGTTGAGGTAGTTCACGCGGATGCGTCGACTTACATTACTCTAGCCGACGTGACGATCGATTGGCAGCATGGGAGCATCCATTGCCTATCGGGCAAGGACCTTACCGACTACGATTTTTTTAGTGTCTCTAAGGATGAATTTGTGCCCGTGTCTGTGTAGCCAGCTTCCAAAACTCGGCTCGGAGGTGTAGTTTTCCAATAGGGGTGCTAAAGAATGTCGAATAGTTACGGCTTCGCATGCGACAATATTGATCTACTACGAACGATATGAGTAATGACATAGGAAATATAGGTTTCAAATCTATAAAGAATCTCGCTGCCAAGGACGCTTAATGGGAAGTGCTTAGAAAAGTATTATCCTAGCATTTGGCAAGACACTTAGTTAGAAAATAGCTGATAATGGGATTATCACCCTTAGCACAAAAATGACCGATGAAACACTGTGAACATCGTGCTGAAGTCAAATTTGGTATAAATTGTCTTTTAATACGCAAGCTTAACTAAAAGGAAGGGGGCATGTGTTGATGATAAAATTTGGCAAGGGTTGCAAAATCGGACGTTTTGGCAATTTCAGAGCAAAACCAAGGGAGCTAAACTTGAAGATTTGAAGATCCAAGTTGTTTTGAAGCAATAAAAGGGACTAAAAGGCATCATGAGACCAAGATAGAAGAAAATCAAGTAAGAAGCCGAAGTTGTAAAAACTGGATCATCCTGTTTATCAAATTGGACTATCCGATTTTTCTAAAACAGATAGAGTCCAATTATGGTTCGAGATTTAGTTTGTTTAGGAAATATTTACGCGTGTATGAGTCAAAGAGCTATGTCCTGCTGCCTATATAAACATAGTCCACAACCGATTGATATATCCAACGATCGAACAAACATAATTTACTTTTATCTTAGTTTTTACCCTAGTTTTTCATTTTTTCTTCTTCTTTTCATAGATTAGATTTAGTATCAGCTGCTTCAACCACTTGAGTTGTCATGGTTCTTATCTATCTTCCGCCCAGATGTCACTTGATCGGATGAAAAGCTTCCTCGGCACACAAGTGCCGATGAGTGTCGTTGGATTTGATAAAAACAGACTATCCAATTAGCAAAATCAAACAGTTCAGTGTTTCCTATTTCAAGCTGAAGCTTTTGGCTCCTGTGTCCAATTCGTGTGGCAACAACTAGCTATGTGCGCCGCTTTATCTCGTTGTGCGTTTCCACTGTTCGTCTCTAATCTCTGTCCACGGTGGCCTGTGCGTGTGGCACCGTACGCGTGACGGACGGATCGGAAGGTGGCATGCGCGCGTGCGTGCGTCACCGAACTTCTTCTCATCACGGAGGGCCGGGCCGAAAGCAACCCACATGGAGACCAACCAATTAACCAAACCAGGTGGAGGATCCACGACGCTTACCAGACACATTGCCTTATCCGTCGCGACGGCGACAGCAGCAACATAGCAGAGGCGGTGGTAGCTTCCAAGAGAGGAACAGCAGGCAGGGGGGAACAAGCGGTGGCATTGGCAACAATAAAAACAAAGGGAGTCTGTTTAGCTTAGCTTATCGGCTGCTGGGGTCCATACCACGGAGGAAAAAGAAGAAAAAAAAATCCAGTGCGGCGGTGGTTCGGCCGAGAGCGGCGAGTGAGGCTGCTGAGAATTTCCGCCCGGGTCTATAGACTCAGACCGAGGTTCTTCATGTTTTGGGGCCCACCCACTGCCCGCTTCTATTGTTTTCAACGGGTTTAGTTTGCTGACGGATTAGTACAGATCGAGTAGTTTTTTTAGACCAGTACAGATCGAGTAGTTAACGCACTGTCGTCACCACGTCGCGCGCGATCCGAAACTGCAAAATAAGTCGATATATGCCCGTGCACGCAGCGACAGGAAAAATCGGCAAGGGATGTGGGGTTGAGATCCTCTAGTAAAGTCAAAGAGATTTTAATTAATTTGGATCGTTTATTTTAAGATGGATGAATGAGATTTGATATTATAGTAACACTTTCACTCTGACTTCATCCGCCGAAGACAGATGATTTGGATCAGTTGGGAGGGGGGAGTCGCGTGGGTCAAGCCGGATTTTGTTGAGTAATATTTCCTCACCACAACACGACTACGGGCTGGCGCTTTTTTTTTTATAGTTCGCGCGCACCCATCACGGATCGATTGCTACCGGTGCCACCTCCCGCTCCTCCTTCCATCTTGCCACCCAACACGACACGCCTTGCGTCCTACGCCTCGCTTTCCTCTCTCTCTCCACTGACACTGCGGGCCTACAATAGAGCAGCACCGTCTCTCGAGCTCTGCACCGTCGCTGTTTATCTTGTTCAAGTATGAGGTGTCCCGAGTAGCGTCAGTGACATATGGGTCATGGACTCTGGACCCACGCGGAAGTGACTGCGAGTCGCTTCTCGGTGAATAGGAGACGTGGCGAGAGCGCGGTGGTGGTGGGGCCGGGGCTTATTTTACGTGGGTTTATTTATTCCGCCGGTTTAAAAAGGCCGGACGGCCACGTTGGTTCGTCTCCTCTCCTCTCCACTCCACGCACGCCCCCCTCATTCACACAATCACACACCACCGCTCCCAAATCCCTCTCGCCGCTCTCTCCACCACTGCACGCCAACTGACCCCTGCGTGCCATCACGGAGGTGCGCCTGCCAGCCATGACCGACGCTGTGGTCGCGACGGCCGCCGACATCATCTGCTCGCTCCGCGCCGCCGACCTCGCCGGATGGACGCCACCGTGGCGCCAGCCGGATCCCTCCGCTGGCCGCGACGCTGACGCGCGGGAGCAGGTGGTGGCCTGGCCGGCGGTGGCGCGCGGGAAGCGCTCGCGGTCCCGCCGCGCAAGCTCCCCGTCCGCGTCGGCCGGCTCGGGCTCCGCAGCCACCGGGGCGAAGAAGAAGAAAAAGCAGGCCAGGCGCGCCGTGCGGGGTAGCCCGCCGTCCCCGCTCGACTACAGCGCCGGGTCCGGCGCCTCGACGAGCGGCGCCGAGGACGGCGCGTTCTGCTCGCCGCCGCCACCGGTGGTCTCGTCGTCGTCGGTCCTGCACGTGGAGCCCGTCAACAGGAAGGTACGCGTCCTCCCTTTCCTCGCATAGATAGCATCTCCCGTCGCGCCCCCTGCTGGTGTTGTGGGCGGTCGTTGCTTCGTGTTCGTGCCTGGAGCACCGGACCAAACTGCCCCCCCCCCCCGCATTGCCTTCCTCTCTCCAGCCCGCACCACACCACCTCTCTCTCACCCGCTTTTTGTTCGCGCGGCCTCTTTTCTTCTCTTCTCTCTCTTCTAGTAGGTGATTTTGGTAAAAAAAAACTCCGTGATGAATGAATACAGTATCTCGCGGGTCTCTCGGCTCTTCCCAACGATATCGCTGCTCTGGCGTGGCGGTACTAGTACCAACGCCGCACGGCGGTCCGCACCACTTGGCACTGGGGAATTCGGTGGAACTTTATTCGTGCCCCGTATCGTACGTGCCGGTGTTTTTGATCGGCGTCGTTGTCTGGTTGACTTACACGGCGCGGAGGGGCAGAGCCGGCAACCGAGTGGGTTGGGCTGCTGCAGTTTTTCTGCTCCCACCACTCGATGCCCCCGACCTCGGGCTGCGGTCGCGGTTTTCGTGCTTCCGCTGTTGCCACCACACCCAAACTGCCCTCGCTCTGTAGAGTACGGTACAGTGGTTGAGTGGTACTACGTGGGCAATCTGGACATTTCTCCCGTCCTTACCCGCCTGGTGCGTTTCGTGCTGTGGCGTGGCGGCGAGGTCAAACTCGGAACCGGACGGGCGTCACCGATCCGACAGAACGAGCAGCCAAGCTAGCGCGACTCTCGCGTACCCGTGTGTGGTCGTGGCTAGAGCTAGACACGCTGGTCTCGTTGGTGGAACACGCAACAGCATTTCGCTACTCGCGTGCCATTTGTAGTGGCGTGGCACAATGGGCCCAGATGCCAGCATGCTACTGCTGGGATAAAGGTAATTCTCAATTTCCTATACTTGATCGCTGATAATTAAAGTGACGGATGAACAGTTCGCTTGTCCGTGTTTTTCATGTTCCTGCTGTCCTCATACCGTAGCTGCTAGCGTGGTTCATGCATGTGATTGGCTAATCGAGTCGAGATGCAGTTGCAATCTTGGTAGAAGCTACAGTAGATATTAGGCGCCGTTCTCCTTTCAATAAACGCTTATTCGTACACGGTGACGAAACAAAAGGAACACGCGTCCAGTGTTGCTTTCTACTACACCTGTTGGTCGTTGGACTACCCCGTACTAGTATAGTGCCACTCCACCTGTAATATGTAGCTCTACCACTATTGTCATTGGGTACCTAACAAACTTTACGCGTGCCTTGTTTCTGCAGGTGGGCCTGGCCGGACGCCGGCCGATCTTGCCGGTGCCGCCTCCTCGCCCCGCCGGACAGCGGCCACGGAAGAAGATGGTGAGCTCTACCTCCTCAATCACTCTCGGAATCTTCTGAACAGTACACCGAATCGCACCACGTTACAGCATAATTAGCCGTGGTCACGAGTGCATGAAAAGGCTGGTCACGAACCAGGGGGCCGGGTACTACCGTAGCAGGGGTCGCTTTTGTTCCTGAACTTTGAATGCATTTTACCAGCATGCTGTCTACCACCGCGTCAATGCGTATCTCCATCCCCATCATTTACGCGTAGGCCAGGCAAAAGGTTGCCTTCGGCCACAGAGCCTTCGCTCGCTCATCTACCCGTAGTGGCGGATGGGAAAGGCTGGGGTAGCTTAGCCTGGAATAAAGCGTGCCGGCACAGCCCTGCCATTTGAAGGAAAGAGGTGTAGTCCAAAGTGGCAGTGTAGCATCTCAGGGACAAAAGCGTCAAAGCAGTCCACTGCCTGCTCAAAAAGATCACGCGCCTCATCATCATCTCATGCGTTTGCGCAACCAAAAATATCATGTTTCACGCTTAAACAAAAGCTGGTGTTGCGGTTTGACACTCGTTGCTGTGGCCTGCAGAGGCTCCCCGAGATCCAGCAGATGGTGCGGTCGCTGTCGGTGGACAACGATGCCCTTCGCCAGGTCAATATTTGGTGCATAAAATTATTTTATTTTTCAAAGATGTTGATCCGTGAATTTTAGCCTGGTATCTACTTTAATTTCTTAACATATGTTTTTATTTCTTTCTGAACAAACAGGAGATGAAGGCGTTGCAGAAAGCTTGCACGGCGCTGTCCAAGGAGAACGGCAAACTAGAGGTCAGTGACACGCCAACAGTCCCTTTCTTTTTCATGTCCAATGTGACATGCAGGCCACCATGCGTATGCTTCCACCTCGGGGTTCGAGTGCACTTATGAAAATAGTTGAAAAATGATTATGTAGTTTGGCGTGGCTTAAAGCATAAGTGATCCACCTTCCAATTTGCTAACAATACTATCAGAATTTGAGGTCTTTGAGCCTGGAACTGCATCGGTGGTCCCCGGAATTATGCGCTTTGATAATTCCTTTTTATCTCTTGAGGTGCCTTGATTCGTAGGCTGTTCCTAGGAGGGACGTGCTGCCGTGTTTGGTTCGGTTAGGAGAGAGCTCGATTTCCACATCGCTCTCACCAACCGTTGTCCTTTGCGAACCGGATAGCGATGCTGGCTGGTAGGCCTTGGGTTGTGCTGGGTTAGAACGTCAACCTCTGTACCTTTTGACTTCAGATTCCCAGATGCCCGAGCACGCGATGAACCGTGTCATCTGTGCCTCTACTGATGATGGGGCCAACGAGCAGATCGTTAGGTTTCGGGGACGCCGGTCGACGACCTCCACTGCCGTTCATGTTGCTTGAGAGCGCATGGTAACTGCCAGCACGGGGTTAGAGATGCGCGTCCTGTCGTCAAAGCGGTTGATGTGTCATGTGTGACGCGCAATCCAAATACTGTAATTGAGTTCGTGGCGCAATCCAATTAGGATCGTAAAATTTTCCGGACTTTTAGGCAAACGACCAGGCCTTGATTTTTACTAGGCAGGTTGAAGTTCGTCTGTTTTTTTGCATGGCGATGAAGTTACAGTAGGCTGAATGGACCTGCATGCGTCGGCCTGTCAGTTTTGGGGTTCCTAGCGAAGCAGCTCAACCATAAACTGGGTTCTGACCAAGCAAAGTAAACTGCTTGTTTTCTCAAAAACTGTTTGGAGCAGGGGCACTCACGACCTGTGGCTGCAGCCAACGCAGCGAGGTGTCAAACCGTTCAGGCACGCTTCGTCGCTGCTGGCCGTACACTGGTTTAAAATCTTTTCAAATAAAGAAGAGCAAGTGGCCAATCCCACGCACCCAGCAGGCCAACACACATGTTCCGCCCTGACGGCCTTTGTAGGCACACCAAACCCGAATCCCGGAAACGATCCCGTGGCCTTCTTTAATCCTCTCACCTGCGTGCTGTCCTTGCACTGCTTTTACTGCAGTGCTGTGCTTCTCAATGTTGTCCAGCGAGATGCAGCCTCAGCCAGATGGTGGAACGGCTGGGCTGGGTTACTTACCCAGGTCAGTTAAGCTGTACTACTCCTTAGTTGCTAATCAGATCAACTAACTGGCGACGCGGATCCTCTGCAATAACTCTATGCCGGCTGACATGTGAGGCCAGAGCCACATGTCGACGGTCATACAGTACTGCAGAGGACCTGATGCCTAACTGGGCCATTCCTGAATGGCCCCTGCATCCTCTCTCTAGTATCTATCTAGAAATTGTGCTGTATACGCAGCATTTTAATTGAATACACTCTGGACCTGTTGTGTCCTGTTTCAGGTTGTTTGATTTCTGTTGCACTGATCATGGAAAATTCAAGGTTGCAGCTCGCTGGCCCTTTTCGCCGTATAATCCTGGTGTAATGTGCGAAAGGGACGTCACTGTCGTAAATAGGAGCCAAGTACTGTGTCGTAAATAGGAGCCAGTACTGCTTATGACGATGATCCTTGCAACTGTAGCGTGCTTCTATCTGCTGGCTATTCAGCTTGTTCTAAATGTTGCTCACTGGAACCGACATTCATTCCACCAATGAGTAGGCTACTCTCCAGTAGGAAAATATCTGACAAGTTTTTTTAATCAATTTGCAGACAAGGCTAGATCAGTCGAATAAGCGAGTGGAGGAGAACAAAGGAAAGCCGCAGCCTTGTCCGCGTGCAGTCAAGCAGGAGACCCCGAACGACTTGTCGCTCCCTGACCTCAACCTTCCAGCGCACGAGAGCTGATTAGCATGCTAACCTGATAAATTAACTGTGTATAGAGGAAGGTTGGCAAGAACGGGGCACTCTGATCTACCACTCGCGAAGATAATCAGAGAGAGAACCATGAGGACATACATGGTTGTTTTACATGTTGAATTTTATAGTGTTTAGAGTTACCGCAGTTCTCCTGTCTGGCCCATGTTGTTGGTCCAGATAGGGTTTATCTTACGTTTCTGGTAATGTTCTTTAGTTCTTGTTACCCCGCACTTTTCTGTTAAGAATGCGCTGAGGGATAATCTCTTGTAGCTGAAGGTTTGAACGACATGAACACACGTTGGAGTTTCTATGACCCATTATAGATAAACTTTTGTATGGTCTTTTGCCTTTTCTTGTTGCTCTTCGCTGTGGTGGTTGTTCGAATTGTGGCCGTCAAGGTGTTTAGATTCAAATGATTACAGCTGAAGTTTGTGGCATGACCTGATTCATTGCCTCAATTTTTTTAAAAAATTTGGTCGTAAAAACTCGATATAACAAAACTGTCGATGTTATGTTGTCAGATACTTAGAGTAGGATCTGAAGAAACGTGACGATACAATATCAATCTCAAGGATGAATCCGGCGGGTTTTAGACTGGTTCATGCTCTCTCGTGGAATAATAGCTCTATGTTTATGTTGTGGAAAACTTATGAATTTGCTTATCACAGATGCGTTGCGAGCTGCTACTTTTATAGTCAGGAGAACCGCCTATAGATATGGCAAATTTCTGACTCTGTTACAATCTCAACAAACACACATCTGATTGAGACTCTATCTTAGGGTTACATCCAGTCTCGTGAGCCGTCACAGTTATTAGGCCCCCGGTCCGGATGAATATTTGTGGTATCATCACTAGCCCCTGAATATGTCGTCAGCCTGGCCACTTAGGTTCCCGATCAGACTGCCAAGCGATCGGCACCACTGATCCGATGCCTCCGTGGACCTCTAGCCTCACGCATCGGGTTCACTTCTTCTTCTTCACGCCAACCTCTGACTTTGATCCTCCGATGCTTCTTCAACCCGATGTCATACCAGGTTGATGATGTGTTCGATACACGTTGACGAGTCATCCACAAGTGTCA
>VSTD030004028.1:0-10527 GCA_008808055.3 Sporobolus alterniflorus
AAGCTGCCGGAGAACCGCCGCCGGGCCGCGCGCTGCGGCGCGGCCCGCGCGCTCGCCGACTTCGCCGCCGACGGCTCCGCCCGCGCGGTGGAGGCGCTCGGGCTCCTCGTCAAGTGCCGGGAGGGGCGCCACGAGCTGTGCCGCGTCCCGAGCATCGTCTCCGTGCTCTCCGGCGCGGCTAGCAGCGGCAGCGCCCGCGCAATCGAGCAGGCCCTGTTCGTCCTCAGATGGATTTGCTCGGACAGCAACGAACTGGCAGTGGAAGCAATAAAGCTGGGAGCTTTCCAGCTCTGTGAGGCTCTGGTGAACGACGACAACTGCAAGATCGCTAAGAACGCGGTAGAATTGGCCCGGACGCTCGAGAAAGCGTGAGATTTAGGCTCTCATTCTCATGATTTTGATTCAGCGTCTCGGTGGTGGCCTCATTGTACAGAGGTAGAAGCAGCAAAGGTGAACCCTTTTTCAATCTTTTTTTTTCTGGTCATTTCCCTTCTCTTCTCATGTTGTAGCTGTGCTGGAAGGAAGATAAATTAGTAGAATTTAGTTTCTGTTCATACTTCATAGTTAGAACAAAGAGAGGGGGAAACATGGTTCATGAATTGGTCTTGTCAGCTGGAGATGCATGCTTAAGGTAGGGTTTGGTTCGGGAGCAAGAGAATGGAATGGTTCTATTTCAGATTCGAAATAGCTCTGTTCTGTGTTTATCATACATAATAGATCGTTCTGATTTTTGTTTGGTTGTTTCTAAAAACAACAGAACGGATCAGCTCCCTCCGCTCTTTGATTCAAGAATTTATTTACTGAATGACATAACTATAACTATGGCACAATGGAATAATTATTTCATAACAAGGACACATATAAATTGATAATGCATAATTAGGTTCCACACCAACAATAAAATTGACAAGTCTAAAATAAACTTGTCAAGACTAAGTGCACTGATATATTGTCCATGCTGCTTGAAACATTGACACGCTAAATAAGGTCTTATGCAAAAAAGAAAAGAAGCATGTTAGACACTCATAAAAATATTCTCGTTGCTCAATACATCCACACGTCCTCATAGTATAAGATGTCGTTTGGTTTCTCCTGACTAAAGTTTAGTTTCATCACATCAAATATTTGATACTAATTTAGAGTATTAAATATAGTCTAATTATAAAATTAAATATATAGATAAAGACTAATACATGAGATAAATCTATTAAGCCTAATTAATTCATAATTAATAAATGTTTACTGTAGTATCACATGGGTAAATTATGGATTAATTAGGTTTAATAGATTCGTCTTATATATTAGTCTTTATCTGTGTAATTGATTTTATAATTAGACTATATTTAATACTTCTAATTGGCTTCCAAATATTATGGAACAAGTTTTAGTCACCTCAAACTGAAACCAAAACTCATTACTCACATAATAGAGTAACAGCATTTGCATCCCGAAAAAATGAGCTCGATGCCAAATAATTCCATAAACCGTCAACAAACATAGCAGCTGCAGCGCAGCGCAAACAGAAACTAACCTGAGTGACGCGGTAGTTGAATCCAATTATTAGAGGATCTAAATTTTTGTGGCACGGTGAAATCTTACGGGGGAGGCGGACCGAGAAGGCTAGGACGCGGATGAGGAGAACGAAGGCGCACAGCACCCCTCCTGCTTTAAATTTATTTTTTATTAAAAAATAATAAAGATTTTAAGACAGAATGAATATTATGTTTTCTGAAATGGCTCAGCTCTTATTTTTTTCAACCAAAGCACATAAGTGAAATGAAACGATTCCATTTCACTTAACTCTCCAATCAAACGCCACCCCCAGACCAGCTAGTATCTCCTTATGACTTGTGGGAAGAAACGGAACCCCATGAGAAGTACAAGGGCTGCTGTGACTTCCCGTCTGGCTCACAAGTTCTTCTGCGCGCGTTAGCTTAGTTGGCAGTCACTTCACCGGCTCTATGATGATCATTGGGTCAAAGAGGTTTGGCATTTGGTGCCAATATTGTGTTTGAAGCAGTGCACTTGGAGCTCGTGCTTTAATTTGTCGTAAGTTTTCCACGTCGATTAAAACAACAATTAGTGTGAGCCTACTGTTGTGCATACTATAATTTTCCACGCCTTCTTCCTGGCGCACCCGCTCGTCGGCCACCCGCGGCCGTCAGCCCCCTAACAAATTATCCAGTAGAGTGTTCAATAGCTCTTCCTCCTCCTTTAAATTTGGCTATGCACGCCATGGCCACAGGTTTGAGATGGCTGCATATTTTGTTATACAAACCAGTATATGAGACCCATATATCAGTCCGCGATAAACTGTCAAAGTAGGGAAGAATATTAAACCATCAAGAGGCCTAAGCCATGTGAATCAGTGTAGATATATTTGCCGGTGTCACATTTGTCCTTGAGAGAAGCGAGTGCAACTTGTCGATTATCATTTTGTTGGACAAGGACATCTCAGCTTTTTTTTTTGTAGACGGTCGCCTAGTTTGCGCTGCGTCGACTGGGCTACAATTTCAATTAAATACGGAAAGGGTGTAAACACGGGTTAGTCGGCGACAAGGCGGTGGGGTTCCTTGAGATTCGACCTGATCAGGAAATGGCTAAGAATTCTGATGACAGCCTCTAATGCAGGTCTGTTGTACAGCCATCAATCAATCATGCTTCTTTTACCGTCACTTCATTTGCTAACCCTTACTTAATTAGCTGATTGGCTCTTGTGTGTACGAAGCTTGGTGGACTGTGCAGTGCTGATGTGGCCCAGATGTTGACAATGTCGGAATGGGAACCTAGCAACCGTGTGATCAGGGTCGACTGAGCACAAGCGTTTTCCTGTGGGGTTGGGTGGCGTGTCCATTTTGGAACGCATATGGCTCGTCGCAAACCAAACGAAAAGCCCGTTGCGTCTTGCGTTGCGTGAGTACGTACCGAAAGCTGAAAACGCAGGATGGTAATGTTCAGTCAGTTGGTCTATCCCAACTATACATACAGTTGCCGTACTGTAGAGGAAGGGCGCCATATGCTGCTGCGAGTCTGCAGCTACAGTTTGGCCTTTCTTCTTCAGAGTTCAGACTCAAAAGACTCTCATCAGGCCAGGCAGGGGACCCAGCAGATTCTCTCTCTGCCCAGCACGACAACAGTTCGCGAAATCGAACCGCTGGATCACTCTCAGTCACAGGCAGTAGTACAGTGCGTAGGGCTCTCTGCGCGCGTTTTCATCTCTCTTTGGCCATGGATTCTTAACGACGTGTGTGCGATTGTCCTTCTTTGAGGCAAGATGGCGACCGACGTTTCTGTATCGTGCTTCTGTCGTGTGTAGACAAACACACGGTCAATCTTTCGTTCTGTATTTTTTTCAGTCTTTTTTGAAAAATCTACGGCCGCCACGCGAGAACTTTGGTCAAGTTCCTTGGGCGTGGCTGCAAAAGGTGACGCTAATGCAAGGTCTCCACTGTCCGTCCATCTCCCATCCCAATACATGTTTTGAACATTAGAGCTCTCCATTCATCTCTCTCTCTCTCTCTTCTCGCTCCCCCCATCTTCCAACACACAAGACCATTGTTCAAAGCGTCTGCTACCTGTTCCAGCCGGTACTCCGTTCCTTTTTCTTTTCCTCCTCGGCCACATTTCTCTAGTTAGTTTTCCGAGAGAGAAAAGTAGCATACAGAGCGTGTAGTTTGTTCTGAAGCACATATATATAGGGCACAAATCAGCCTGCTGGCGGAATGTACGGGCGTGTTGTTGTGGGATTCAGAAATACGCGTTCCTTAGTTCTCTACTAGCTTCTTTGGGGGAGATTATTCCACATTTGTTGATTAGAGCGACATACCAACTACAGTTCAATACAGCATACGTATGAGAGAAGCCCAAACTTATTCATTCTGTTGATGTGGCGCAATGCCTTGCCCAGATATATAGGGCTGTAGTGTATCATATATACAGGAGAGTTGTACATTAGGGCAGGTTACAATTAAGGCATGATTCTAGGGATCATAGGCCAATAGGAACAGGTAAACATACATGCCCTTGCTAACTATAGGAGATGCCTTTCTATGCTTAACACCCCCCCTCTCAATCTGGACGGTATGAAAATGAGTTCAAATTGTTACAAATCTTGGTGAAAGCTGGACCAGGCAAGGGCTTAGTCATAATATCAGTCACCTGATCTTTGGAGGATATGATGTGAACCTCAATTGCCTTGAGGCTACACCGTCCCTACGCTTGGAGACCTCCTCTCTCACAGTCTCACCCAACACGGCCTTCGGTTGGGCACTCCGTTGTCGATGTCGGTTGCTCTCTCCTCCCCCTCCTCCTTTCCTCCTCCCCACCCCCATTGTTGTTGCCGATCCAGAAGTTTCTCTTTATCTGTCACCACCCGAAGCTGCGTGAGGCAGATCCAGTAGACCTCCTCTCGGTCTCGGCTGTCGGCTCCATCCCTTGTTCAGAAATAAATCATTATTGTATCCCAATCCAATTACGTGATTACTTTCCTTAATATGTGTGATTACTTTCCTGTTTGTGTAGTCATTACTTTCCTTTTCGTAGGTAGCATCAATTAGGCATGTAATATATTACTTCCCATGTAATAGGTCTATATAAACAGAGGAATACAACCAGAAAATACAGCCAAGTTTGCTGCACTAAAATGAGATCGGTTCCATTATGCTCGCGTGAGTTGTGTGTGTTTTCTCGGCTCTAATCTCGCCCGTAACTTGAGGGTTGTTTCTCGGGCGAGGTTCTAACAAGTGGCATCAAGAGTTAGGTTCCAATACTTGTTGTGAAGATGGCAGGAGGCAAGACATCTGGTCATGATGACACATCCAAAGACGGAATTGTGATCCAGAGGGTGATTCGTGAGGTTGGCAGCGGGAATAGCTACCTTGCCCTTACGAAGACCAATTACTTCGATTGGGCGCTGCTGATGAAGGTGAAGTTGAAGGCACGGGCTCTCTGGAGCGTCATCGCAGACGGTGACACCGATCAACAGGAGGAGATGATGGCGCTTGACGCATTGTGCAGCACGGTACCACCGGAGATGGTGTCGACGATCGCCAAGAAGGAGACGACCAATGAGGCCTGAGACGCAATCGCGAGCATGAGGGTTGGCGATGACCGCGTGAAGAAGGCGACAGCGCAGCAACTACGCCAGAAGTTCGACCTCGCCACGTTCGATGACGGTGAGACCATCGAGGACTACGCGTTGCGCCTGAGCGGCATGGCAGCGCACCTCGCCACGCTCAGCGAGGAGGTGAAGGATGGCGAGATCATCGCAAAGATGCTTCGATCCCTGCTGCCTCGCTTCAAGCAGATCATGATCGCAATCAAGACATTACTCGATGTGTTGACTATATCTGTTACAAATCTTACAGGGCGGTTGAAGGAGGCGGAGGAGGCGTTTGAGGAAGCGCCGATGTCGTTACAGTAGGACGGGAAGTTGTACCTTACCGAGGAGGAGTGGGACACGCGGAGGAAGAAGCAAGAGGCGGTGGTGCAAGCAAAGGCCGTGGTCGTGGGCGCGGCAGCTCTTCATCAAGTGGGCCATCGAGCAAGCCCACCGACAACGAGTGTCAGCACTACGGTAAGATGGAGCATAGGGCGTGTGAGTGCCACTTGAAGCCCAAGAAGGAGTAGGCACATGTCGCGCAAGATGAGGTGGAGGCCTCGCTCATGCTCACGACGGCAACCCTAATTCGTCCAGAGGCTAGGTGAACAGAGGCTGGTGGTCCGTCCGCACTAGCCAGGGAGGTCCGACTGCCAGGGGGTCTTCTGTAGGAACTTCGGCTCAAGGGTCCGTGGTGGAGGTGATTTTATCCAATGCTGAGGTGGAGATCAACGAGGAGAAGGTGTTCACCCACCGTGATGAGGAGAAGGGGCAAGACGCCGGGACATGGGTCCTGGACGGGGCGACGAACCACATGTCCGGCTGCCGGGTGGTGTTCACGAAGATCGACACGGCGGTGCTCGGCACTGTGCATTTCGGTGATGACTCGGTGGCACGGATCAAGGGACACGGGACTGTTGTGTTCGTGTGCAAGAACAGTGAGTCCCAGTCCTTCGATGGGGTCTACTTCATCCCTCATCTGACGACTAACATCATGAGCGCCGGCCAACTCGACGAGATTGGCTACAAGATCGACATTGACACCGACGTGATGAAGATCTAGGAACCTAGTGGTGTGCTGCTGGCAAAGGTAAAGCGGGAGGTGAACCGCTTGTACCTTCTCCATCTGAAGTTCACACAGCCGACATGCTTGGTAGTGTGTGGGCGTGGCAACCAGGTGGCATCGCGTTGGCATGAGCGCTTCAGGCACGTCAACATGCTGGCTCTCCAAAAGCTGGTTCGGGAGGACCTGGTGCATGGCCTACCGGAGATAGGTCAAGTGGGGCAGTTATGCGATGCGTGCCAGTTCGGGAAGCAACGACGCACCTCGTTCCCGACGAAGGTGGAGTATCGGGTGGAACGATGGAGCTGGTGCATGGTGACCTATGCGATCCAAGCTCACAGGCGACACCAAGGGGTAACAAGTACTCTCTGCTGCTTGTGGATGATCTCAACAGGTACATGTGGGTAGCCACGATTCCTTTCAAGGATCGTGCAGCGGCTGCCAGCAAGGACATCCAGGCGTGGGCAGAGGGTGAGTCCGGCCTCAAGCTGGAGGCACTTCGCATCGATCGTGGAGGCAGGTTCACCGTGATGGAGTTCACAGACTACTATGATGCTGAGAGTGTGCATCATCAGCACACAACGCCTTACAACCCACAGCAGAACGACGTCATCTAGCATCGAAACAGGACGGTGGTGGCAACCGCTAGGAGCATACTGAAGGCCAAAGGCCTACCCGGATGGTTCTGGGGTGAGGCAGTGAACGCCGCTGTGTATGTGCTGAACAGGTGTCCGACAAAGAATGTTGATGGCATGACTCCGTTTGAGGCATGACATGGGAGGAAGCCGACGGTGCACCACCTCAGGACGTTCTGGTGCATCGTGAATGTGCGGAACACAATGCCGCACCTGAAGAAGCTGGAAGACCGTGGCTGTAAGATGATCTTCGTCGGCTACAAGAGCGGCTCCAAGGCATACCGTGTGTACAACCCCATCATGAAGCATGTTCATGTGACACGTGACGTGGTCTTCGACGAGCAGAACCAGTGGGACTGGGGCTCAGGTGGCGACGACGGCAAACCGGGTGGTGGTGGTGACGTCTTCACGGTGGAGTACACTACCACGAGACCAGCGACTCCAACGGTGGATGGAGCGGATGAGACACCGACAGAAGAGTCACCACTCTTTGCTGGAGCCGGTGACACGGAGGTGGACAACGACGTCAATGATGAGAACCTGGATGCCGACCACGACGTCCAAGCATAAGGTACGCCTTGTGGTGAAAGGATACGCGCAGTGGGACAGCATCGATTATGATGAGGTGTTTGCACCAGTGGCTCGGTTGGACTCGGTGAGACTACTCATCGCTCTCACGACACATGAGGGGTGAGAGGTGCACCACATGGACGTCAAATCGGCGTTCTTGAACGGTGACCTGCAGGAGGAGGTCTACATCGAGCAGTCGACAGACTTCGTTGTTGCAGGCAAGGAGCACAAGGTGCTCAAGCTATGGAAGGCATTATATGGGCTTCATCAAGTGCCACGTGCATGTAACACGAAGTTGGATGACACAATGTTGTCACTGGGCTTTCAGAGGACTCTGTCGGAACACACCATCTACGTCCGGTGGAACGACAACGTGCAGCTAGTGGTTGGGGTCTACGTTGATGACCTCGTCATCACTGGCTCAGACCACAATGACATCAGGTTGTTCAAGGAGGAGATAGCGGCCACGTTCAAAATGAGCGACCTCGGCTTGCTTCACTACTACCTCAGCATTGAAGTGAAGCAGAGTGCGAGTGGTATTTCGCTTAGCCAAGGTGCCTACGTGATGAGGATTTTAGAGAGGAGTGGCATGACAGGATGCAATCTATGTCATGTACCCATGGAAGCCTACTTGAAGCTGAGCAAGCAAAGTACACAGTCGCTGGTGGACGCCACAGCATATCGGAGCATCGTCGGGAGCTTGAGGTATTTGGTGAATACTCATCCCGATCTTGCATTTGCTATTGGCTATGTAAGTTGTTTTCTAGAGGAGCCATGGGAGGATCACCTTGCAACGGTGAAGAAGATTCTCCACTATGTGGCGGGTACCTACAATTGGGGGCTTTGGTTCAGTTAGAAGAAAGGAAATCAGACGTTGTTGATAGGGTTCAGTGATGCTGATTTTGCTGGAGATGTTGATGCAAGGAAGAGCACAACATGGGTTATCTTCTTTTTGTTGAATAGCTTGATCATCTGGCAGTCGATGAAGCAGAAGTTTGTAGCACAATCTAGCTGCGAGTCAGAGTATATCACAGTAGCAAATGCGACGTGTCAGACGTTGTGGCTTGCTCAGGTGCTAGCAGAAGTGCAAGGTTCTGCACCGAGCATACCATTATTGAGGGTGGACAATAAGTTCGCCATTGGCTAAATTGGGAAAAAAGTTTTGACAAAAACGCACTGCGATTTCTAGAATCTCGGAGGTTTGGGTGTTGACAGACCCGGAGCATGAGTTTGATTGCTTTTTCTTGAGCCGGTATGAGAAGCAAAAGTTGGACCACACGCCATGCAAATGCAAGCTCTCCGATCCTCCACTGTCCGTCCATCTCCCAACCAGTGTTCAAAAATTCGGCGGAATAAGGAAAATCGGACCTCACCGATCCCATCGGTTTTTGAAAAAATCGGTGAAAATATGAAAAATTCAGCCAAAACGCATCGGAGATGACGGATGAACAGTGAAAACCGGAAACACAAAAATGCGGCCGGTTTCACCGATAAATGTGGCCGTTTTTTTCGAAAACCGGCGTGCTGAGTTCCGGGCGGTTTTTGCCAAAACCGTCCAATTTTTGCTGAAATTCAGTAAATGGAACGAAAAAATCATGAAAAATAACGACATAACGTCTACTAAATTTGTACATGTAAATAGCCCATAATACATGTAAATAAACACTATGAGAGTCATACATAGTACACAACTCAATACCATAAGAATCATACATAGTACATGCAAATAATCCATGATGCATGTAAATAAACCACTACATTGGTTGCGCATACTGCATTGCATAATACTCCTCTGTCGACATGAGCATAATACCTTGGGTTCGAATAAGATGTGCCTTATGTTCCTGCCATGTGAAGTTGGTCCATTCAGCAGTGTTTTGCAAGTTCTGGTAATACATATTATACAGCTCCAAATCAATCCACTTGTAAACCCATCGGGTAGGTTGCTGACTGTGAATGTCTGAGATGTGATATGTATATGGACCAGGTATGGGGAGATCATCAGTGCACTGAGAAGATGAGCCAGAACTATCCAGCGGAGCATTAGCCTCACTTACTAGAATTCTTGGCAATGTCGGGACGTCGTGCTCTTCATCCTGGGTGCAGTGTGTGAACTGGTCGGCCATGAAGGGAGAGAGAGGTCGCTCATGACCTCCTCCTTGTGTGGCAAGTGAGGCGGTACCGCCACCAGTGTTATCTCTATCGTTACCATCATCACTAGAAGTTCTTGAGCTGCTATCATTAGATTTTTGGTAGGTTGGACTATTTTCATCTTATGTAGTTGCATCAGATCTGACTGACCTTCCCTTCAGTCTTGTGCTTTGCCTTTTGGTCTCATAGCATATATTTTTCTTTTTCTCTTATGACTGTCACCAATGTTCTTTCGTGCCTATTGTGAAACAGATTGTGATCCAATACAACATTGAAGATCTTGAGGGTCAGCTGTAGCAGCCACCATCAAACTAGGAATGAGAGCATCAGTTTCTGGGGATTCAGAGCGCCCGCTGTACATATGAGAGACATATTAGTAACAACGAATATAGTAAACTCATAACAAATGAGAGACATATTAGTTCATCTTACCGTCATTCATGTAGGTACTCATAACAAATGCAGATACTCGTTTGTGAGGTAACGACAAGCTTTCTTGTAGTTAGAACCATTATTTGTGATAACTTAAACAACATTATTTCCGCCCACATCTGCAACCACTTTCTTGATACCCTATGATGCAATAATTCATGTTAAGGATGACTCGATGAATCCAACAAAAACACTCCAATCAAACTACATTGTTACCTTCAATAAGAACTTATCATCTTGGCTTTTTCCGGTGTTATCAATCGATGAATGAAACCACATTCAACCATTTGAATAGAGAAAAAAATTGATTACACGCATACGAGTTGGGCCGGTCCATGAATCACAAATTATTGTGACACCATGCTCATGCCATTCATTGCGCCACTTCTGAAACATAGCCTTTAGCTCGGCATCATTCACGTCTAGGTACTTGCCATCAATGTCCATTTTCTGTGGAGAAGGGACCCTCTCACCTGAAACAGAACACAATTATATAAGAATATATTCTAAAACAATACCATAATAATACAAAGCTAATAATCACATACCCTATTGCTGAGTTTGTTTCACCGCTGAAA
>VSTD030004029.1:0-10526 GCA_008808055.3 Sporobolus alterniflorus
GTGGATCGGTATCATGGAAGTATCATTGTTTAAATTGTTTTTTGTTGGAAGGTGTCGCGTTGTTGCTCCCGTAGCTTGCCCGTTGTCATCAACCCCGGCGTCCACACGCGCAGCCGCCACGCCGACTCCGCCATCCACGCGCACGGCCGCCTCCGTCGTTCTCCACCACCCGCTACCACTGATGCTAAATCCGGCCATGGCGACCTCAGATCTGGTCGTGGCAGCGGCGAATCCGTCGCTTAACACCGCCAACATCATGGTCCCCGCCGAAATCATGGATTTGACCTGCCTCGAAGGGAAACTTGGACAGGAAGGGGCCTCGCCGCCGCCATCATTGAGCCCGCACGGGTTTTCGGTGAGCGCTGTGGCGGCGGCGCGGCTGTGGAGAGGAGGGAGAGGTGGCAGCGGCGTAGGATTAGGGTTCCGCCCGTGAGGGGTGATGCATCGCTCGCCGTCCAGATTCTCTCTCTACCCCTCCTCTCTCTCTCTCTCTCTCTGACCCAAGAACGTTGCCGGTTGGCGGCCCAATCCATTGCCACCGCCCCTGGATGCATGAACCACCGATCGGCTGCGGCGGCATGGGGAGGGTGAAGCTCGAGATGAAGAAGCTGGAGAACGTGAGCGGGCGGCACATCACCTACTCGAAGCGGCGGTCAGGGCCGAGGCGCCGACGGTGGAGGACGGGGCGCCAACGGTGGAGGACGCGGCGGTGGAGGTCGAGGCACCGACGGTGGAGGACGGGGTGTTGCTGGACTGGGCGTTGGCTGGGGCGTCGAAGCAGAGGCCGGAGTAGCCTAGGCAGCGACATCCGGTGGTGGCGGCGGGTGCCCTAGGCGCGCGGTGACGTCCGGCGGCGGCAGATATGGGCACGAGAGAGAGAGAGAGAGAGAGGGCGAGTGTGTGGGTGGGCGGGGCCGTGCGCCTGCGCTCGGCTGTGGGGGTTAAGTCTCCTAATTTCTGTCGGCTAGACCACTGGCCGACGAAAATTAAGGTAACTTTCGTCAGCTGGATTTGGACGATGTAAGTTGATTAATTAACGTCGGCTTCTCCTCTAGCCGACGAAAGTTAAAAAACCGACGGAAGCAGCCCAGTTTCCTGTAGTGGCATTCCTTCCAATTGTGTTGCTTCTTTCTTCTCATTTTCCACTTCCAGACAAGCACTCGCCGGCAAGCACCCAGGATGTAGCACCCCCTCCCAGCCCGGTTACGGTTAAATGGCTGGAGGACATCTCAACCTCGAGCTTCAACGTGTCATTCAAGGCTGCGGCCCGTCACAAACGGTATCGTACCTGAAGCTTGGTTGCTTCTTCTCCAGCCAGCACCCGCCTCTTGGAGCACCTACAAGCCCACAACATCGTCGGGACCTGCTACCACGCCGTTGGAACCCGCCAGGCCGCCACCATGCCATCGCCCACAACAGTGCTACCGCCTGAACGGCCCACAACGCCGCTGCCTTCCGCAGCCGCAACAATGCCAGGACCAGGACAGCCCACAACGCCATCAACAACAGGACGACTGCACAGTGCCCAGCAAAAACGTGTTCCTGTGCATGTACACTTGACGCCGACCGGTGCTGCCTGTGGGCCGTCCAGTGGAAAAGAATCGATGCCCACCATCGGTGGCACAACGAACCCACAATGAAGTCCACGACACTGCTCCCTCAACGAAAGAAAGAACCAAAATGTGCAAATCAAGGCCCACCCATGCCCTTTTGACTATGGCTAGTTTAAGATTTTTAGCTAGGCTATTAGAAAGGTTGAGATGTTTATAGGATGTTTCATTTTACATACTAGTTAAAATCGGTAAATTTGGATTCTATTTTAGTCTCTTGAAGATGTTCTTAACAAGAACAAGTCTGATAAAGGGCAATGACTATTGTGCAAGCAGGCACTAGTTAAAAGGATCCTTATCTAACGGTGATGGTAAATCTTGCACTTAAACTCTCCCACTAGCCTGTGCACATTTGCTAAACCCCTCCTAGAAAATTAGACCTTATGATGTGATTCCCAATCAGATCACATAGTATTGAAAACCCATCGTTGCGCCGCCACAATACAGCAACAAAGAAAAAATTGTCTTGTCGTTGGAAAACGATCGGTGTTGACCCCAGCTCGTTCGTCGACGTTTCTCGTGGAGACTCCATGGAGGGTGCCGGCCCTCCCTGAATGCCCATGGACTGCCTATCCCAGCCCCACAGCGGATGCTCCGGTGACACCGGCACGCGTGACTCGCCGGTGATGTTGGACGAGGACAGCGGCGAGCACGTGGCCCCAGTCTCCTCTTCATTTGGTTTGCGCTTTTCAATTTCGTCTGCTGTGCAATTTTGTAACATGTACGTTGCCTTCCTCCTGCTAGCTGAGTTCTGATGTGTTTTTCTTGTTTGCCAAATTTCTTGCATGCTAGCAGCAGGCCGAGTGTAAGAGATGCTGATGATGGGACTCGAAGGAGAGCTGCCAAACTAGGTCGGCCAGGCGACCGGCGACAGAAGTCGGAGGAGAGCCGTCCAACTGTGGCGATGGGCAACGGGAATTGGTGACGGCGGCGAGAGGCTTCAATCTGTTTCATGGAACAATACCCAGCCAAACGATTTTTGTTGATGTCTAATTTTTCAGGGGGGGGGGGGGTTGTTAGCACATATTTCAAGGCTGGTGGAATGGTTTAAGTGCAAAAATTATGAGCACCATTCGATTCGATGACCATGCTAAGGCTCATATTGAACGCTTGCATGCTTGCAGGGATGTGCTGCTTGCACCCCAGTGGCTGCCGAACTTAACAAACCCCAACAATCCAACATTGTTGCCGCGCCGCATGATGCCCTGTTCCAAGAACCAAGGTTGCAGTAGTCTCCGGCAGCCGCTCAGATGTGAAAAATCATAATATGGCATCAAATCAATGATTTTGTTAGCTACCGTGCTCTGTTCTGCCTCTGCGTTAAGAAAGCAGAGTGCTCTGCTTTGAGTTCCCTTCTCTGCCAACCCGTTCGGCAAAACAGAGATCTTTTATACGCAGGTTGTACTCCCAGCAAGACGGTAGCAACATTCTCAAATTACAAGAACGAATGATAATTTCAGAAGAAGGCAATTACATTAACTCCAAGCATTATAGAATCCTTACACGAAGGGCAACATTTTGACACTTGATTATTATTGACAAGAGTGATCGACGGGACAGAGCCCTCCGTCCGTGCGCGCTCAGTAGACGTACTCGACGCGGCACAGCTTGGAGGACGATCCCGACCAGGGCACGTCGACCGTGACCATGCGGTCCTTATACGCGTACTCGGCCTCCTCGCCGTTGACCTTGCAGAGCCTGGGCCTGGCCGACGAGTACGCCACCATCTCTCCTGCGCCCTTGACGGCCACCTCCGCCGTCACGTTTCCGGCAGCGTCCTTCCTGGTCTCGAACGCCTGCGCGGCGCCGGCGGTGTTGAGCATGTTGGCGAGCCCGATGGGCGCGAACTCGACGGACTTCTCCACGCGCACGGGTGCCACGACGAGGAGCTCGTACGTGAAGGGCTCGAGCGTGATCTCGACAACGTCATCAGGGCGGAGGAGCTGGAGTTTCTTCGCCTCGACGAAGTACACGGCGAACTGGGAGGCGCCCTTGACGTCGACGCCGGCGCTCTTCCACTCGACGTCGCCGGGTGACGCGCGTGCCGTGACGGGGACAGAGAACTCCGAGAAGCACTTGTTTCTGCGCGCCTCGGGGCTCCAGCCGCCGCCCTGGCAGTTGAACGCGCCGAGGACGCCGGCGAAGCGGTTGGCGTTCCAGATCTTGAGTAACGTCTTCCCGTCGTGGAGCGGGTCCTGGAAGAGACAGTCGCGCGTGGGCAGCGCGTACCTCTCGCATCGGAGCACGGTGCCGTCGGGCAGCGCGAGGCGGCGGAGCAGCGCGAAGTCGTGGCGGCCAACGGCGTCGCTGACGTAGACGGGCCCGCCGGAGACGGCGCGGGACGCGGCGTGGAAGGCGGCGCAGGGGTGCGTGGACTGGAACATGAAGTCGTTGCAGTGCTCCATGCTAGCGATCACGCCGTTGCCGCCAAAGTGGCGGCGAACCGACGCCGTCAGCCCGGAGAAGTAGGCCTTGGCCAGCTCCACGCGGCCGCCGTACTCTTCGCACAGCATCTCCAGCAGCTGCAAAAACAAAAAGACCACTTTCTCAGCAGTCCCGTTTGTCACTGATCATCAGGACTTCCGTAAAAATCGACTTACATGAATGACGGCGTCAAGATCATCAGGACTTCCGTAAAAATCGACTTACATGAATGACGTCGACTTTGACGCCGTCGATGCCTGATGCCTTGAGGTGGGAGTGGAGCCCCTCGTAGAGCTCGTGGGCGCGGTCGGGGTCGACGAGCCCGACGCCGTTGTTGACGATCTTGTCGACGGCAAGGTCCTCCATGGTGCGCTGCAACCCCGGTGAGAGCTTGGGCTCCACCACCTTGGCCGGCAGCAGGCCCTGCGTGCCGGGGCGCAGGCCGCCCCAGTACCCGCACAGTGCGTGCCACACGTACACCTGCTCGACGGTTGGAAAGGCCGCCTTCATATCGCGCACGAACGCGCCCATGCCCGCGCCGTCCTTGTACTCGCGGAATTTGCGGTTCTCCTGGAACTTGATGAGGCGCCAGGGCATCTGCTCCCCCGCGGCGGTGCGGTTCATGCCCTCCTCGCCGGTGTCGGGGTCATCCTCATCGTGGCAGATGGACTGCCAGCCGTCGTCGATGAGGACGAGCCCCGGCGAACACCCGCCCTCAGCCAGCCCGCGCACGCCCTCCCACACGCCTGCCGGGTGCACGTTCAGGTAGAACGCGTCCCACGTGCACCACCCGAACTTGTCCACCACCGGCGGCGGCGTCTTCTCCTCCATCAGGCGAAACGTGCCGAGGTGCGCGCGGACGACCCGCGCCACCTCCCGCACCAGCTCGAACGGGTCGTCGCCGGCGTGCAGGTACAGGGAGGTCCGGAACGCGGACGCCGTCACCGCCGAGGACCCGCTCTCCACGCACAGGTCCACGTAGTCGCCCGCCTTGCCCCCCTCCAGGCACGCGCGGAAGGCGCCCTCCACGATCGGGAGGAGCAGCACGTACGGGCGTTCCGGGGAGCGTTCGAGCAGCAGCATCTGCGTCTCGTTCTCCATGTCCCGGCCGCGGTCGCCCACCCAGTGCGTCGTCCACCACACCTTGAAACGGAAGATGCGCATGAACCGCGTGTCCCGGAGCTGGCCGACTGGCACCACGTGGCGGCTCTTCGGCGCCGGTGCGTCGAAGCCGAGGAAGCGTCCCCCGCCGGCGGCAAGCGTCGAGCAAGAACGGGTGGCCGTCCACGGCCAGGTCCTTGCCCTTGAGCGTGAACCGCGATGGCTTGAATTTGAACCCCTCGACCTCGTCGCTGAGGAGGTCGGACCTGGCCTTGCTCAGGTTAGGTGCCATGGCGCCGCGCTCTCCTCTGTGGTTCTGTCTGTCTTGGCTCGGTTGGAACCCGGAGGAGGAGGGAGGCTTCGAGAGAAGAGTCGAGTGTTGTTTGTGGAGTAGGCTTTGCTTTGTTTGCCTGGTGTTTTGCAGAACTCATGGCGCTCAATTTATAGAGCCCCGTCACAGGGGAAGCGCAGTTCTGTATGTCCCACAGGAAAAGCGCCGTCCAATGGGAAACTATCGCTGATGGCCAGGGTTTGAACAACAGGTCCGGTTTTTGGTAAAGCAGCTAAACCGGTCCCGGCCATTTAAATTTAAAATTCTTGTAACAATTTTTTTTAAAAAAACTAGAGCCACGATGAAGATTTATGGTGAAAAAAGTTCATGAAAATATTGAGTTTTGGCCGATTTAAATTTTTTCTGAAATTACTTGTTGACTTGTAAATACAAACTTGATGAAAGAAGAGAAAACATGAAACCTTTTCAGATTTGAGAAGCTAGTGCATGCACTAGGAGATGACAAAGCGGCAGTTAATTTTGGAAAGCAATTTTCCCTTACTTATTAATGTGGGAGATCAATTACAGGGGCCATTATTAGAGGGAAGCAATTGCTAGCATGAGTATTTTTTGGAATGAATGATATTACATAATTAATTACTATTGTCATTGATTCATGGGTAAATTTTTTGGTGCAGCATAAATGGTGAATCTAGCAAATTAAGAATGCATGAAACATTTTTTGCTTCCCCTATTTTTTACATGGACTTTCCTAGAATTATTAATTACCTTCCTTATTTTTCAAATGGATTTTCCAATAATTATTAATTACTTTTCTTATTTTTTTGAATGGACTTTCCAAGAACTCTCATCTAAAAAAAACCGGTGGAAAATTGATCTGTTGGCTAGTTGGGGAAAACTGGTTGGTTAACCAAGCCAAACTGGTTTGAGTTCAACAGATTTAAAAAATCATATTATATGTGATTACAATGTATTTGTTGTATAGGTTATATGTGTAGAATATTATTACATACAATTAGCAAATGTCATAAAAAATCAACATTTTTCAATTTTAATATCACAACGAAGTCGAGCAGAAAATATGCCGATAAACCAGTGAAACCAGCCGACTAACCAGTGCAAATCAGATTCCGGTTTGATGCTTTCAAAATTTGTATTTTGGCCAGTTTTTGCTGGTTTTTACCAAAACAGGTGCCGATCGTTTTTTGAACTGAAACCGGTTTTAAGAACCTTGTTGATGGCTACTGGAGAGACCAAATGAGATATTGAATTTCACCGACCTAATTCACAAATGCGGAAGCTTCGCAGGCTAATTAATTCACCCCTTTTCGTAGGTTATTTTCTAATGGGAGTGTCTGTGATTAGCTCCATGGTTTGTTATCTTTTCTGCTAATAGTGAATTATCAACCTCAAATCTTTCTCGGCTCCATGGTTCCCTCGTGATGACTCAGAATTTTTCACATGTTGCATGGAATGGTTTGACTTTTTTTTTCCAAAATAGCATAAAAATAAAAATTTCTCAAAAGATGGTCTGTTTTAAAAAAATTACCAAACTAGCAATCTGTCATGGTTGGGAACTAGGCCTTACCACTTAACCAATGAGCGGCTAGGGTAATTTTTTTAACCGCAACTGCCTGAAAGGACCTCTTTGCAATTTTTGAAATTTTATGGTTTTTTGCCGGCTCCCCAGGTCCTTGTCACCCATTGGCTAGGGCTAGTCTTCCATCCAAAGAGTGGCTGCATCCTAGGCTTCCATCCAAAGGGCAGCTAGGATGCCTAGCCCTATAAAACCCCTCTCTCAGGTCTAAATTCAGAAATAATTTTGAAAACAAAAGAAAGAGAGGAGGAGGAGGGGGGGGGGGGAGGAGAAAGCATTGAAACCTTGGCAATGCAAGTATTTGTTTGAAGGTAAATTTATCACAATTTGTTGTTGTATTGAAGTATTTGGTTTTTAGATAGGGTTTAGGGTTTTATGGTTACGGTTAGGGTTTAGAATTTATGACAGAACTTGAGTTTAGGGTTTTTAGATCACTTAAATAAACATTGACATGAAGAGTACTTGCATGGGAGGAGCGTCCTTTTGGTTATTGCGGATGACGTGCAAGGCTCTCAATATACGAGGGTTGCAAGTTATTCCATTGCTCAAGCAATCTAGCTATATTTTGAGGTACTTTCCATTTTATTACTTCAAACTTCGTTTATTTCACTCTTTCCTCTATCTCACAAATATCTTGAGTTTGAAGAATTTTTGCACGATACCATACCACCAAACTATGAAGGTCCAATGCACCATTAGGAAACCGATGCCGAGTGCAACATGCACCATAATGAGTACATGAGGTTGCAACATGAACGTCTTAACATCTATCAGCAACTGTCAGAACAGGAAATAGGAGTGAAGATGTTGGAGGACGAACTAATAAGGCATTGTGTAGTCTGTATGCCATTGTCTAGAAGAAGGGGTAGGGGAGGTCGAAACTTATTTTTGTATTAGTTGGTTGTGTTTTAGATGGATCTATGACCATCCTCTTTGTGTATTAGTTTAATGTGTTTCAATTGGATATATGTTATTCGTGGTTGAAATCGAGTTTGTTACAACATATTTCATTTGAACATTTCTCATGGTCAATGTACGACTGCTTACAGATGGATAATCTGAAGGACGTCTTGCATTGGGTCATCATTAAGATGCAATGTAAAATAGATAGAGTGAAAGCGTTGCTGGATCAAGTGCTAGAACCAATAGGTTCTTTGAGTCCTGAAAAGTCATTAAGCTAAAGTTGGATGTGGTAGGTGAAATGGATCACCTTTGTTCATGACTCACTGTAGTGTCAGTGCTCATTGAAAAGTTCAGGAGGGAGCAATAGGTGAATGATGTCCTAGATTGGGCAATCAAAACTAGGCAGCGTAAGGCGAAAAAGGGTGAAGGCACTGCTTGACCAAGTGTTGCAACCAAGACATTATTTGGGTCCTAAACATATCGTGAAGTTGAAGGTCAGATTTGGTGAATGAAATGGACTTGATTCATGATTCACTCTAGTGTCAGTGCACATTGGATAGGTTTATGAGGGAGCAAGAGTTTTGAAGTGGTTCACCTCCAGGTGGTGCCACAATACCTATTCAACTCAGTCCTCATGAGCACTTTGAGGAGGATTGGGGAGTTGAATGCAACATCAATTAGCTATCGTGCTTAAGTGACTAGGAGCTCCCTAGTAGTGTTTGCATGTGGCCAAATAGTGATATGTTCATCCTTGATAGGAGTCGGGGAAGATGAATAGTCCTACCGTCAAACATATATGTCTTTAACAAGCAGTAATATTTAGCTGGCTATAACTTTAGTTTTTACTTGCTGAATCAGTTCACGCGTATGTCCTTAGGATTAAAAAGAAATGTATTTGGATCAGTTTGATATGTTTGTCATCTAGGTTTATGCAAATATGCATTTATAGTAAGGTGCACAAACCCCTTCAATGATTCGATTAAATCAAATAAAGATTAAAACAGTGAGGTGAAGAAACTAACAAACTTGGAAAAATACATACTAAACAACTTAACTTTCAAAAAAAGTTTACATGAATTCCAAAAAACACGAATTCTTTTGATCTAAAAGTATTTTTTCAAAATTTTAAAAATCCAACTCTTATTTCAAATAATAGTCTTTGAATTTTTAAAGAGTTGAGCTCTAATCATCCTCTACTAGACCCTAGCCATCGTCTGAACCAGCCGGCATGGACCTGGGGATGGTGTAAAAAACCATAAACTTTTAAAAATTGTGAAGAGCTCCTTTCAGGTAGCTACAGTTAAAAATTATCCTAGCTGCTGGTTTGTATGACTGAAGGGACGACAGATTGCTAGTTTGGTAAATTTAAAAAATGAGATCACCAAGTAAACCCCCTCGGGGCCTCTCTAGAACCTCCCCGCTTCTGGACGGGGTTCACTTCAGAGACAAAATGGGATGTTGGCCAGACGTGCCCCACCCCAAATTCCCTTATTTTGCATTGTTTTCATACTTTTTTTTTAATTTTCTTTCACCTGAATTCGGCTGCCCTTTTTGATCGCCAAATTTGTTTGTTTTGCACAATATATAGGTCAGCGATTGCATCACAGAATGGGGAGGAAAATGGTTGTTTAATTTGCTATGATTGGTGGAGCTCTTTTAATCGGCCGGAGTCGGAGAGTTTTTGGCACCGGCCAAGCTAGTCGGTGCCTTGCCGTCCATCAGAGGCCGGGCTCACGTACTCAGGAGAACTTTTTAATGATGTGGCAAGGGGAGCCACGGTGTTATGGGCCCAATCCGGTCCTTTTGGATCCAATGCGATTTTCAAAATCTGGCTTTTAAAATCTAGGAGGGATCTAAATGGGGCAGATTTTACCCTGGATTTTAAAATCCAGCTACCCAGATTCTCAAAATCTGAGAAGCTAGTCTGGGATGGTTTTTGCCTGATTCTAGACATTCTCATCCTATAAAATGACGTGTGATTTTTTGGACTTTTTTCACCAGGTCAATGACCCCGAAGTCCATCATGCGTATGCTGAAGATGTTATGGACCACACCTGTATGTGTCATTACTCTAGTTAGTTGCAAATTTAGAAATCTCTTAGTCTGCATTTCTTGAGTCTACTTCTGTTTTGGTGTCTATGTATTTTGAGAAAAAAATATAGCCCTTAAGTTCAGACTACTCAGTACTGACACTAGCAATACCAAATTTTTTGTTATAAAATGGTCCTAAAATATGTAGTATGACATTTTCTTCTGATTCAAGAGGTGTAAGCATACTGTTTCAGGTGGTCATGGCCTGATAGTAGGCACACTGGGGTGTAGCCAAAACACTTGGTTGAAACAAGTCATTGGAAAATAATGTGTTCTACATCTTTGATAGCAGGCCCAGAACCAGCATTACCAGATGACGAGAATGAAACACTGGGACGGCCATCAGAATGGTTTCAACGCATAAACATCACTATTTTTTATAATTCATTTTTCGCGTGCATTTTTGGATTTCTTTTAGTGCTAAGGTTTTCCCTTTTTCCCACAGGATGGAGGAAACACTGATCAATTTATATTTGTCAGGCTACAGAAATAGAGAGGTCAATGCTGA
>VSTD030004031.1:0-10526 GCA_008808055.3 Sporobolus alterniflorus
GATCTGCAAAGCCCCCCAGCCACACGTAGCTCAAGGAGTCAGCAGTGTTGCCGTTCATCCACCGACACTGTCGCTGAGTCTTCGCTTAGGTGAACCAACTCGCTGACGCCCCTTTTCCCCCTTCCTCGTGTTGCGGCGGAACTGTAACGTCGCCCCACACTTGCAAGACCCCGCCGGAGCACCCTCGGACCATGCCACCGGCCACCATCGCCGAAACACCGCATTTCCATGGTGAGCCATCCCCTTCTTCTACTGTTCTCCAATGGTGCGCGTGAACCCTAGCCTCATTGCCGAGCCAACGTGCCATGTGCGCGGGATGTGCTCGGTGCGCTAGTGCTCGTCTGTCGGCCACACCGCGTCGTGAGCGCGCACTGGCTGCTCTGGCCACACATGGTCGTGGTCCCGTGGGCCGGCCCAGTGGTTCATGGGCCACCTATCAATATGATCTTACATGCGACTCCATTTATCCCTCATGTTTTATCATCCAGGAGAATATCATCTTTGATCGTGCCATGGATCGATTCAATTTGGAAGTTCTTACCCCAATGGGGTGTTGTCCTTGACATTGGAACTTGAGAAGGATATTTTCCATTCTGAGCATCTGATCGAGTTGGATCAAGAAGATTGAGTAATGAAGCGCAACAAAAGCAGAGTGATGGAGCACAACCCGATTCTACCAGGTGCTATGTTGCTCACTCACTGAAGGAAAAGTTGCAGGAGAGACTGAGAAGTTTTCCTCCTTCCAACTGTCCTGATATCCTCTTTTCTCCACGATCAATGCATCTTTCATCGTTTCTTATGCTTTCCCCCTCCTTTTATAAATCATGGCATAATATTTCTTTTAAGGGGGAGGGCTGTCACAACTCGTGTTATGGAATCCTTAATCACCTTCATTAGGCTCTTAATCAAGCGATGTTCAAGTGATTAAGCCAAACACTAAATAGACCAAAACCAAATTCAAATGAAATTGAATCAACTCCTCAGAGTAAATCAAAAGAATCACAAAAATCTGAGTTCCAAACTCCTTTCATGAGTTTATGTGTCATCCAAGTGGAATGAGGAGCTTCATGTTCAAAGTTCATCAATTCTTGAAAATTCCAATCAAATTCTATTGAAATTTCAAACCCTAGGCATTCCCTAATTTTTAATTCAAAATATATTTAGAATTTGGAAACAATCAATAAGGAAAGTTGTTCCTTATTTAATTTCCTACAAATCCATATTTTATTTGAATTTTTTTAAATTTGGGGTGGTCATCTTTTGATCGAACCACTCCCGTTTAGTCTGATTTTTTTATTTAAATCAAAAATGTTTCTGTTCTTCTTGGATCGGGCCCATTTTCCTTCTCCCCCAAGCTGGCCCACGCGTCAACTCTTTTACCCTCATACCAGAACCCCCCTCCGTGCGTGTGCCGATCCCTTGTTCACCCAACCACCGCCCGCCTCTGCCGCTTTCGCGAGTTGGCAGTCACCGGACCCCCCCCCCCACTCCTCTTCCATGAGTCGCCCGAGCCGGCCCCCACTTCCTCCCCCTTTCCCCCTCTCTCTTCGACAAAGAAGGCGCCGAGCACACACCCCCTCCACCTTCACCTCTTCATGCAAGCCTGGCTACCCAAGAATGCTCTAACTCGTCCTCCTCCGTTCACAATTGCCACTTGTCCACCGCTGGTCGTCGAAGAGCCTTCCATCATCAGAATTTGAGCCGGACCGCACCGCCGCCGCCCTCTTTTCAGTGAGTGTCATCACTACAAGCCCTCCATCAAAATTGACCCACAGGTGACCCTTCCTCTTCCTCCCAAACACTGCAAGTCCCTTCCACCAACCACTGCCGGCCACCGCACACCTCATCATCGACGAACGCCACCCCGCCACACTATTTCCGCCGCCTCCACATTGACTCGATGCTGCGGTGAGCCTCCATCACCCTCCCCTAGACCGGTGTAGAGCCCCTTCCCCACTGGTGTCGGAGCCACCGAACTCATCCCACCTCAGCCACTGGCTAGCCGATGGGTGCCACGCCGCCGGAGCCACCCTAGGCACGGTGACCACAGCTTGGGTGCACTCACGTCGCACGTGTGGGCTGCCGAGGCCAACCTTACCCACGGGGTGGGCTACGCAGGCAGGCCGCCCGTCCTATGGACGGTGTTCCTGGGCCAGATTCAGCCCGTGGTGACGTTAATTCTTTTCCATTTTTTGTTTTCATTTAAATAAATCCAAAAAAATCGTAGAAAATGGTTTAAACATTTGAAAAATACAAAGTAAATTTTGTATGAACCCTCTTGAGTAGATCTTTATTTGTCCATTAGTGCAATATATAAAATTCCAAGAATGCAAAACATGAAGAAATTATTTACAAAAATCTAGACAAAGTTAAATCTTGAATCTTTGCATGCATATTCATATCGTAGTCTTTAGCTGGTATAAAATATCTCATAATTATTTTCTGCTCAGAATAGTTATTATGCTTTAATTTCTGTCTTTACAGTAAATAAATTGTAGTAAATCAAATATGCTTAGAAAAAATAGTCATCTTTGGTTGAGTAGCTCCGCTTAACGTGTAGAACTTGTATAAAATCTTATACTCTTGTTAGATTCATAAATCTCACATTATTAATTTTCTAGTGCTTAGTTAAATAGTTAACAAATAGAAAAGCTTGTAGTAATTAGTAAAATGACTCTTTTGCATATTAATACTTATGCTATTGCTTTTGTAGCATCATATTGCTCATGCACCTCATGCATTGCACCATATTGCTCTCAGCTCATAGTTGCGCATTTGCGATAGATCACGAGAAGCCAAAATCGAAAGTTCAAGCAGAGCGAGCTCAAGCCGAAGACTTCACTAACCTAGATTTAGATCAAGGCAAGCACCTGTGCATTTAATCAATGTCCTTGTCTTTTATTTTTAAGATTTACTTTATGTTTTAGTTTGGTTGTTTATTAAGTCTATAGGAATTGGTTGACACTCTAGTTGCATTAAGATTCACCTTCCTGTATATCCTTGTTAATCCTATCCTTTGGTGGCTTACCGTTAGTTCATGCTATGCTTAGAGGTTAGATTATGATAGAAGTCGAGTGGAGGGTCCCACTCATGAGATGTAGGGTTTGTTCACATATTTAGTTCAGTTGGTAATGGTTGGTTGGTTAATCTGAGACTGGGCAGGGCCCTTAGGTGGAAAGCGGAGGACTGTTGGTTGGGAAGGGCGGGGTGTGTTGTAGAAAGACGGCACCTCTAAGGTTGTAGCCTCTACCTGTGTCGGTTAAGGAGTGATGGGTTGGCTCCGCGAGCATGTATTGAACGTACTGATCACATGTTGGTGATATGGGCCTAGTAAATTGATGCAGCCTACTCATCAACAGATGTTTGACTTAAGTGCACTGCTCAAATAGTTCTATTGGGAGAGATACTAAGATGGGTCCCACGTGCCACTCAGCCGGGCTGAGAGGTGGAGTCAGGAGCACTTTTTCTTGGGAGTAGTGAACCTGTCCAACTATGTTGGGTCAGCGTGAAAGATTGCCACGTATGGAGACTGTCCATGAAAAGCATACATGTGACGTACGTGGACCAGCGCAAGAAGCATATGTGTCGTGTGTATCAGGTTTCCCCCTGCATGGTGTACATCGATTCAAAACGCCGCGACTCTAGAATATGAGTAACCGCTTGTTTGTGGTCGTCAATACGTAACTAATTAATGTAATAATGTTTAATAATGAATTAATGATTGTGCTTTACTTTAAATATTTGTATTGCTACTCTTGTTTGGGTTAGTTCAGATTCACCTTGCTGAAGTTTAATTAATTGAGCTGATATGTTAAAGGTGAACTTAACTAGGCTAGATGTTAAAACTTGAAAGTAAGGATCTACTCTTAGCGCGGGTTTGGCATAGAGATAGAGCTTACCCCTAATCCTTGCATGCTAGGAGTCCACTATTTATAATCATGTTGACGGGTCAGTCTTGCTGAGCTTTAGTTGCTCAGGCTTTGCCTTGATGTTGTTTCACAGGTGTGTTCTTTCTCTCCCTCCTGGCGTGAGCCGTTCTGAGGTTGGCATCCCAAGGGCAAGGTGCCATTCTTGTTCATCGAGTTATCGCTTTCGCAAATGTCTTTTATTCTCAATCTTCCATTTAAAGCTATGTAATTAAATTCAAAACTCAATTTGTAATAAAGTTTAACTTTCAGAGCATTTCAGTTGTAATATTCTTATATGTGATATATTATGCGTTGTTACTTAGGTAATGACACCTCGTAATGATCCTAGTTAAGACTAACCATCCTTGGTTAAGGGTGGGACGTCACAGATGGTATCAGAGTATTACATGTATAATACATCACATACGATAATATTTTTAAAACCTACGGTGAGGATACGGTTAGATGCCCATATAAGGACTATAGTAGTCTTAACAAGTGGCAAGCTAACTGGATTTTACTTTTTCTATTTACTTTATGCAATTTACTATTCTGTAATGATGCATATATGACAAGATAAGAAGGTAAGTTTCCTCCCGTCGGATGATGTGAATCCTAGACCCATCCCCTCAAGACGAGGCTTGCTTGAGGACAGTCCCTATCATTCGGTAGGGACTACGTGTCTATCGTGCGACTGGCCACGACCGCACACCTAGGGCATGGGGTCCTAGGAATGTCTTGTGGATGCCTTTTGCAAGACATGAATACATTCTCATAATGTATACAACACTGTCCAGGCAGCGTTAAACGTGTGGGCACCACTTGGGGGATAAGTGGTGATGTATGTTTATATATATTTGTTGTATTTTCTACAGGCACGCTAACCACGTTTAAGTAGGTCGTATCACTTAGAGCTAACCACAGGGATGAGTGTGTTTTGCCACCGACTATGAGTATGTCATCTATATTTGGTACCCCTTTTCTTTTGGTGAGGACAGCTAGGACTGCTTGTTATCATGGCATCATACATTCATATTGCATCAAGAAGCGAACTTGAAAATCAATCATATAATGCAAACTTACAATCCAAAAGAAACTTAAGAATAGATTCAATTTCCAAATCATATCTCAAGAATCCTACCAACTTCAACGCTTTATGGTTCCTTCATCCGATATCGAAGTTCTGAGTTTCCATCCTCTTTAGAAAGCTTATGAATTTCCGTATGACTTTGGTATTCGGAGTTACTGCAGATCTTGCTTCCATTAAGCTCAAATTCTGAAGTCAATAAATTGCTTCATTCAGTTCACATCAGAATTTCCAGCAGCCACCGACAACTTTCAGAGACCATAGCTCCTGAATCAATAGTCTGATTGTGGCACATGAGTAATAGTCAGAAAGCTGAGAAAGTTAGCTACAATGTTGGTATTAAAGGTTTCCTGAGATGGCATGCAAATTGGGGCTAAAAGTTCAGAAACTTCAGAATGCCCAATTCTCTCCATAATCGAATTTTCAGAAGCCCAGGTCAACTTCCCGAACTCATAACTCCTAAACCGATGGTCGTATCAGGGCATGCAAATAACCGTTGAAAAGAAAAAAATGTATTCTATAACTATTGTATTGGGCTCCTAGTGAGATTCCAGCCATGTCAGATCAGGATTTGATGTTTTCTGACTGCTATTCACGATCAAGTCAGATTTGATGTTGGTAACTGAAATTTTCATTTTGGATATTGTTAGCGGATTCAAGCATGGACTCCTGCATGACATTTCTGTAGGTTGATATTCCCCTAAGCCTAAGCTCATTATAGGATTAAATCTCATATCCCTTCCTTTTTCAAAGTGTCCTTTATGACAGATCTCTTCTCCCCGAAACTCTAATATAGAATTGTCAACCTAACTTGCAGCCTTGCATCTCCTAGGCCATTGATCAAGCTCGTAACAAAGTTGCCCCCTTTTGATGAAGTTTCTTCCCTTCAAACTCATCATAACAATCGCTATCCTTGCCTTTCCAATTGGCATTTTCATTGTAAGTGGTTGGGTTATCGTCATTAAATTCTTCCACATTTTTCTCCCTCGATAGAAACCATGGTGGTTTATCATTTTGAGCAAGGCATTTCGATATCATTTCCATATTGCGCATCCTTGCTCATGGGTTAAGTGAATTAGTACCATAAGATTGGGAGCATTGAATCATAACATGTCGCATTGCACCATACCATGGGCATCATGACTATATCATCACATAATCATCAACTCACCAATGCATTTAAATCTTGAGCAAGGGTGTAGATAACCAATGCCACCTTGATCGTATACTTGACAACTCTATTACTATCACTCATTTATGTTGGCCCTTTCGAAATGGGTATATCCTCAAAGTTACGCAGAACTTCCCTCGTGTCGTCTTGTAAGTCCTTTCATGCTCCTTTAGCCACCGAGTGTTGAACCTTCCTGTCCATCACTTGAGTACCTTGAACATGCCCATTACTATTTTTATAAGTTTTGTTGATCAGGATATCATGTCGCAACCTTCTCATGAACCTTTAGGTCTTTCCATTTTTGAACATGATCATTCATGTGGTTGAGACCATGCCTTGTTTCTTGTGTTGAAGTTAAGTTGTGGGTTAGTTCTGACAGATTGAGAAGCTCTTTCGAATTGCAACCTTGTCTAGAATTGTGCTGGTTCACACAGGCGCTCCTTAAGACAAATGTTGCAAGACGGAAAGCACCTTCCTTCATTAGAAATTAGCAAGGAGGTTGCATTTGTAGCCTTCTTTTGAATGGATGGCGTATTACTCGAGGTATGCAACCACAAAGAAAGAGGTTACGCTTGGAGCCTTGTTGCTACAATAAGTCATATCCTGGCCCTAAACCTATCACTTCTCCAAGAATTGATGAATGTAAGCATTTTCCTTGTTTGTTGCAAATTCTCGTTTGACTCCCCTAACCATTGCATGTATACCTATCGGGGTCTAGTACCCCGGGTACTACGGGCCACCAGTTATGGCCTAAAATTCTAGATATAACTAGTTCTCTCCAGCAGCAAATGGTTGGGGAACCATACACCCCGTACCGGATATGGCCCCACCACTCCTGACTGAAGAGGAGGGGCCACCAACCTAAAAAGAACTGAACCCAGGAGCAATCTACGCCATCTCTCTTCCTCATTACGGTAGACGTGGGCATGCAGGATTTCACCACCTGTCTACCTGACCCACCTCCCTCCCTGACCCAGGAGGGGCCCGGGCATCCAATCACTCCATCCAGGAGCTTCCAATATCGCCTAGATTTTACCAAGCACCGATGACTCAGGAAGCGGCGGCATTTACCACCTAACACGATAGGACATGGCTACAGTTCCCACCTGTACCTAGCAGTAGGCACTCAAGTGCAGGAACCCATCCCATCGTTGCCTAACGTAGCAACTCTACCAAGGGTACACTCATAAATCATCATGATAACTTTGACGTCGGATAAGCATGCCCTGGTAAAGGCAAGCTTCTCCATATAAGATTTGGTCACATCCACATTCACCCCCACGTGGGAAGGCTTAGCAACCAAGTAAACCATCACCAGGCATGACAACACCGAGAACCATCCCAGGCACCGTCCACCCCAGCGCCCGGGAAGCCCCCTCCAACCTCTACAAGCCGACTTTCCCAGTCCTTGGGCCCCACTGGTCATGTAACTAAACCTTGGTTGTAAAGTAACTAAAAAACAGTTAGCGGACCCCTGAGTTGTCTATAAAATGTCCCCTACCCTTCAGGTAGGGGGTATAAGAGTGCCGCGGTGATTCAAATTGGTGTACACCCTACAGGGGAAGAACCTGACCAACACGTCGTATGCTTGGCCTCTCGGGTCCCACGTACGACAACCGTCTGCAAAGTCCCTACTAAGTCGAAACTGGGCCCCTCCTCCCAGGATGAAGTCTTGCTCCCCACTGATCGTCCGGCCCGGTCATCATCATGGGCTGCCTCATTTTCCCTCCAACAGGCCACCTCGAAGCAGGGAGGGATGATTCAATAAAGTAGTTACTGGGCTACTAGGTTTACCGGGCCCCATAAACCCGACAAGCGGTCAGTACAAATCAAAGCTTGTCTATCAGGACCAAAATGACGCGGTCCTTAATCAACACAGGTGGGGGCTACCACCTTGAATCCTCAGAATAGCCACGGCCCTCTCCCCACCCGTCCCTTCTGAGTGATCCACTTTCCCCTATTTGCTCTATCCGGTCACATCTAGAATACATGAATATAAACATAGCCTCTACTCATCATAACCATCATATCCTTCTAGCTCATGGAATCAAGATCCTACATGCAAGTGGGACCTACCACTTATCTTCTACCGATGGCTATCAACTAAGCATAGCATATCTAGTCGTATAAAAGTAATACACCTATAACAAGGGTACATATGAAAGGATACTACTATGCAACCTATCACATATCATCCAAGCCCTACACATAGTGCATAATACATAACATTCATAGATAACTAAATAAGACTCAACATTTTATTTTATATGTACTATATGCAACGGGGCTTGTCTTGCTCAAAGGAAAAGGTTAGCATCCATGATGCTTCACGAGGTTGCCCCCCAAGCTCCGCTACAATGGCCTCATTCTCATGCACAAAGCCTCCTACGACAATGAGCCTACATGCGATGACATGTGCATTTTATTTAAATAAATGACTCGATTCAAGAATTAGATTAAACTTGCTCAAATACAATACTACTGTTTGGTTTTATAATTTTCATAGATAGAGATTGAAATTAGGAATCCAACAGAACTAGTTTCATGATTTTTGGACAAATATTAAAATAGATGTGAATTTCTGAAGCTCAAACTAGTTTTAAACTATTTCTAGAATTGGAGAAAGAATTTAAATAGAACCGGCGCCACGGGCCGAAACTGAGCGCACGGCCCAGCTCGCGCTGTGATCATGGCCTACTGGGGCCCGGCCAAACTGGTGCAGCAGCCTGGCTTGCTGAGGCCCAAGACCGATGGGCCGGCCCAGCGAGGCACGCAACCAGCGCGTGCTTAGAACACGCAGTGGCGCGGCGAGAGCACGCACGACTCGTGCATGGCACAGCCGGCGGCGGGCCGTCGGTGCCCCGATGCGAGGTCTGTCTTCACGGAGGCAATCCTGGGAGTAGGGCGCATACGCCAGGTAGGAGGGATACGGCAGCGGCGCAATAGAACGAAGCGGCGACAGGGGAGGCGGATCTCACCGGCACGAGGTGACGTCCAACAATGGAAGGTGGCGCGGTGGTTGGCGGTGGTCTCAGCGAAGCTCCTGTGCACAAGCGAGGCAGCAGCGGTAGTGTGGAGATGGTGCGGGCGAGCTCCGGTAGACGAGAGGCACCAGCAACGCCTCAGGGATCTTCTCCGAGGTCCGGTGGACCTCCTTGGCCTGCTCACAACGAAGGATGAGCGGCGGTGAGAGCCAGCAACGGCAGCCGCTTGGGCAAAAAAAAACAGCGAAAGCAGTGAGCTTACTGTTGAAGAAGGGTTTGGCCGGTGAGGGGGTGTACAAGTGGCTCAGGAGGGCTCCTTTTAAGGGTCCGTGACTCGGGGCACATAACTGGTCGGGTCAGTGGGTAGGCACATGGAGCACGGGGCGACGTCGCAGCGCATGGCCAATGGCGCACAAGTGCGGCAGTCGAGGTGCGCGCGAGAGGCTGAGCTTGGGCGGTGGTTTGAGGCTACGCTGTCAATGATGTGGCTTTGTTCGCTTGCTCTTGTCCAATGCAGGGAGCGGCAATGCCACGCGGCGATAGGGCACAGCGGCGGTAGCGCTGGTGCACGCGGGCGAGCACGCACGCGATGGTCAACCGGCGCCAAAAGCCAAGCTTGGACAGGCGCCGGGCAGCAGCCAACGGAAGGCGCGGGGTGATGCTAACAGGAGCAGGTGACGCGGGATTCGTGGCGGGGATCAACGGTGCGGCGGCGATTGGGGAATGAACTGGGAGACACTGACGGCTGGGGCCCGACTGGCAGTGAGCGAAAAAGAGCAAGGGGGTGGCAGGCTGTGACAAGTGGGCCGTAGTGGGAATCGGTTCGGGTGTTTTATCGCGTTGGGTCGGGTTGCGGGTCCAGCCCGGTAAGGAACGAAAGGAATTTCAGGTTTTTGTTCAATCTATTTCTAATATCACAGAAACAGAATTAAACTGGGAAAAATATCTAGGAGCCACAGAAAAGTCTAAAATTTTACGAGGAGGAAGAATGGATTATTTGGAGCAACTTTCGTGTTGATCACTTGGACTAGATCGCAAGGGATTTTGAGCTAAAATTTCAGAAACAGTCCTGGACTTGATTTTGAATTGAATTCAAAAGAAATTTGAGAATTTGAATCGATTCGAAGCTTGACCAAGGTGATTAGAGTACAAATGAAGTGCTTAAGCTTCTGGGGTGTTACAAGAAAAATCAAGGATAATTGGTGGAATGCATCGGGGCTTCCCTTGTTCACAAAAATGCTAGCATCCTCACACTTGGCACTTGTGGACTACCCAATCCCTCAGACTTGATCCTCTTGGATCTTCGATTCCAGCTCCACGTGAATGTTGTGTACCGTATGCATAAATGAGCCGATAATTAACATGGTGCAATCCGC
>VSTD030004032.1:0-10523 GCA_008808055.3 Sporobolus alterniflorus
AATAGCACCTATACTTGACTCATTCATTATTAGCACCTATTTACTATGTGAAAGTTGAAGGCTAAACAACCCAATATCCAAAATTAAGTAAAATTTGTCCACATAGGACATTGTCTCACAAGGGACAAGGGTTAACACAGAGTCTCACACTTTGACCAAAAACCAATCTCATACATCACCCATCTAATCTCAAGAGGACCCTAGACCGCTTGTAGCTGCAAACTCAACTATTATGGTAGTTGTACAATCTACAGAGGTTAATACTCTGTACTCACACATAGTGATTCCTTCGCTGATCGGGCGACGAGAAAACCTCCTTTTTGCCACTCTTTACACTTCGTTTGGTGTATGGCGCAAAGATCACTATATGTCATTACAAAGATTTACTACAAGAGTATGTTATGCTTTGCTACGCTTTCCCACAGAGGTCCCGCTTGCAGTGCTATGGTTTCCCAACAGAGGCCCCTCTTGCAACATGTGGATCCTAGGCTAAGCATCGTGGCATTCCCCACTCAACTGAGCAAGACACACTACCTATAATATTCCTCTAATTAGTAAGCAAGTTGTTCTATACCGGATAAGTGGCAGCACCTGTTGTCGTGGGGTGTCTGCTCCTAAGAACCAGTCGTTAGCAGATTCGAACCAAGACTAACCACATCCCCTGAAGGACTTAACCATCTCCACTATTCTAAACCTTGCTCAAATCACAACATCGAACCACTACCACAACAATCTCACATTTCGATGGATGGAAGACCAAAACTCTCAACACTAAACACAAGTCAAACTCAACATCACAGAAGATGGAAAACTTGTATGACAACTCATGACTGTAGGGTTAAGCAATTCTACCAACCATATATCCCAATCCTAAGAGTATGAAGGTATAGGTAATCAAATTAATGCATGCAGATGTGTAACTAGAGGAAGAAAATATATAGAATCAACATGGTCAAGGAACACTTGCCTTGCTCTCCTACTTGCTGCTGCTCAAAGTCTTGTTCTTCAAGATCCTGAAGATTTTCATATATCGCAACGCCTAAATAATAGTGACCGGAAACAAGCGATACAAGCAATAAATAAAATAGTAGACTAAACATGGCCTAAATACTAAACAAACAGTACTAAAAGATTCTACTCATTGCTACAAACATATGAGCATAAGAATCACTTAAATCAGAGCTACGGTTAAAAAGCTATGGAGGTTTAAAATTGATGGATCTAAATAGAATTAAGATTAAATAAGACAGTGACCTAATTGTTATTATAAAATGTTAATTAGGGACCTAAATGTAAAATTACAGGGACTAAAATATTATTTTAAAAAAGTTTTAGGGTGTTTTTGTAAAATTCCAAGGGACAAAGCATAAATATAATAAAACAGAGGGGTGTCTATGCAAAAAGATTTGAGATTCTCTGAAATTTTCAGAATTATTTTTCTAATAAAGAAAAAAGTATAGAAAATAAAAGGAGGGACCTTGCTGTAAAAATGTTTTCAAAAATAAATTCTGAAATTATTTTTCTATGGAAAAAGGACCAGGAAAACAAATATTGAAAATAGAAGGGACCATATTGTAAATTAAAAGATTAACATATTTTGAATATCAGGATTTATTTTTCAAAAGGTAAATCGAGATTTAATCTAGACCGTTGGTTCTAATTTGAATGGTTAGATTTTAAATAAATGAATAGTTATTTTTTGTTCTAATCTCACGTGTCCAAACTCCATGCCGCCGCCGACGTACAGAAGCCACTGTGACTGCATGGGAGAAGGCTGCGAGCTCTACGGTGTTCCAATTTGAACACGGTTTCTTCATATGGCATCACAACGATGAGACACATCCATTTTGCTAACCTTTGGTAGCGGAGATGGTCCACAGTGAGCTAGCGACCGCGGTGTCCTTCGGTTGAAACTTGGTGTCGGTGTGGGTGGCCTCCGAGGCTTCTCCAGCCACGGGAAGGGCACCGAAGCAGGAGGTGGACCTCGGCAAAACTCTTGAGGTGGTTGGCTGGGCGCAGCAAGCTCCGAGATGTTTCGGCGACAGTGGCCAGCAGATTTCGAGGGCAGCAGCTCTATGTAGAGGCTATGGGGTCGACAGGTGGCTATATATAGGGGTTTATACCATGGCGTGCGCGGAAGGACTCTAGCAGAAGTAATCTCAAATTCGGTGTTTGATTTCGCGAGCAAAGGCAGGGTCAGCATGGACTCTGCTCAGTCTGTTCCAGGGTCATGTTAGAAAAGGATAAGGAGAAATCTGCAGAAAACGATTGGGTTTGGCCGGGCAGCAATCCGGAATCCGGGTAAGGGCTCGTACGATTGCTGGGGATTTAAACTAGATCCGGCTAGCAGACAAACCCGGGTTCAGTGAATACAGCTGAGTTAATTGAACCTATTGGATTCCATTCCGTGTCAAGAATGGTTCAGGCTACTCAAATTTGTTGTTCGATTATTCCAGCTCCACGTGCAGAATGGCAATAGAAGAAATAACTAAAATTCCAGCAACACAGATTCAAGCAATATGCCATCAGATTATAAATTAAGCAATTTGGTAAACAACTGATTGTTTCTCTGTCCAGCAATTTATTGGCAACAATCAACAATATGAACGAGGTTATATTATCCTAGGTAAAAAATGGTTTCGTACAGATAGATGATGCCCAAGTTCTAAACGGAATTGCAAGAGTGTATTCTGGCATTACAAAATCAGTTACCCGCATGCATCAAGGTTTCAATGTCTGGCCTATGAAACAATCAGCAATTTATACTCTGGCATTACAAAATCTAGAACCTTAGTAGTTCTAAACAGAATAAATTTGGTGACGCAGCATCAAGATTTCAATGTCCACCACTTGCACATAGCAGACTGGACCTGCAAGAGTGTATGATGTATCATAAACCAATTTTGAAGTAACACATGAATATAAGGGCAGAATGCTTATACTCAAGGATCATACTAAATTTGGCTACACGAATGGATCAAATGAAAAATAAACTGAACACTTCTATTTCTTAATAGAATAGAACAAAACAGAACAATTTCTGAGCACTTCAATTCTGTTAGAATAGAACAGTTCTAACAGAATAGAAGGACAGTTCTAATTTTTGAACACTTCTATTTCTTAATAATTTATGAACACTTATATCTTAGAATGAGTAAAAACTGCGGCAGAGTATTGTTCTGGAATGGCCTAAACGAATGCTTGCTGGTAAATGATGTAATATAGCAGCTTGGTTAACTCCATCCAATAGGAAAATTGACTAGGCCAAAGCATTGTATGCATATGCTCCAGAGGGTAAAAAGATGCTGGTGCACACAACAAAAGTGGATACTGCTTGCTTGTAAAGTGCTATCAGATTCTATGTGAAAAAAGAGCTATCAGATTCTATTTTTCCATAATCTTTATCATGAAAAAGAATGAAAGTAATAGTTGATGTTGGAATGCACAACTAAACTAGTTTCTTATGCCAAGAAAAATCATAAGACATTGAAAACATGAGCAGATGAACTCTTAGATACTCTAGACTAGATACAAGCAAAAGGTAGTTACTTTATTCCTAACAGGACCCAACCGCCAATCATTTGGTGCCATAAATTATCTACTCTTTCCAATCTAAATGGATGCATTACTATGCTTTAAGGACAGGGGCAAACTTCATTAGCTAAGCTACAAAATTTCTTTAGAATATATATTTTGATAATTATTTCTAGTTACAGGAAACTAAGATAAGACAACCATTGAAGTTACAATGTTTCTGAATCCAAATGAAAGCTATACACAAAATGCATCGACAAGTGCAAACAACATTCAGACTGAACCAGAAACATTCAGAGAAAAAACCAGAAACATTTAGTGTGATAACCAGAAATTACGTTGCAAGTTGGAACCTGGACAAAATGACAAGGTACTCTCTCTAAGTCAATACACCTACAAACGCACTGAGCCAAAATGACAAGTGAAACCAGCAGCTCCTAGCCGGGAAATTATTTGGTAACCCAATTCACACGAAACTACACCTACAAACGCACTGAGCTAAAACCTGATGATGGTGCAATGGTTTGATTGCTCAGCCGCAACATGCCATGCTCCCGGATCTCACGGAAATAGCCTTATTCGGCAGCAAGCTCGAACAGAGGGAGAAGGAAGGGAACAAGATCGAAGAAGAACCCCCAACAACAAGATCCTAGGTTCTTGCCTCAAGATTGAAGAACCTAGCGACCAAAATGGAAGAACCCCCAACAAGAAGATCCTAGGTTCTTGCCTCAAGATCGAAAAACATACGAACCCAAAGGTCGTAGCGCAGATACAAAACCAAACTCACGAGGTAGAGGATGGGACGGAAGAAGAGGAGGCGTTACATGAGAGAATCGCGTTGCCAGAGGTGGAGATGGTCTCATCGCCTCGCGTTGTCGCGCCGTGGTGCCGCCTCGTGCAGCCTCCACTGCTAGCAGCGCCACCTCGCGGCCACCTAGCAGTGCCGCCTCGCGCAGCCTCCACTGCTAGCAGTGCCACCTCGCTGGCATAGCTCCAATGCGTGCGCCGCCTCGCGCAGCCTCCACTTCATGCGCTGCTTCACGTGTTAGGTTTCGCGAAGCATCGCAATCTAGTTTTTATCCCGAGGGTGAGAGGTGTGTTTTCTTAATGGGCCACATGTGACGGGGAAAGGCCTGTACCAGCTGGAAATTAAAACGGTCCTGACACAAACGAATGGCCATTTTCACTACGCCTGGTTTTTGACCGGCACAAATTTTTCTGGCCTAGTTAGGCCGTATTACTGGCCTGGATTGGCCCAACCGAATGAGCCCTTAGGGATAACACAACAGGGTTGAACCGGCTTGGGCGGTTAAGGCCAGTTACGAAGTTGGGTTGGGTTCCGATGGGGTGGCCAGGGTTAACCTTGCTGGGTTGCATGCACCGGGTTATCCTACACCGGGGAAGGGGTAGCTAAGCTGGCCATAGGCCGCTGTTGCGCCGGATGGAGTGGGCTGTGTGGGGAGGAAAAATAAAAAGGGAAGAAGAGCAGGACGGGCCGACTGTGGAATTGGGGCACAAGAAGGGTTTAGGGTTTGAAATCCTTTTTTTATTTTTTCAAACTTTTTTTCCAATTTGCAAAACTATTCGCACAAAAACTTGATAGCTTGCGTGAAACTTGGTAGAACCTTGTCTCGTAAGGTTAACATGGATGCTTTTCTCTTTAAAGCAATAAAGAGTAACTAAAGCAACTACGAACTAAGAAAACTAGTAATACTAAGAACAAAGTAATGCGAGAAAAAAGAAGCCTCAAGACTTGAAGACACATTTGGCTGAAGAGACGGAAGAGTCACTCCATCTTCACCACTTCACAAGATGGCTACTTGCACACCTCCAGTCTATGTCATTCTCTACAATAATGTTGACTAGGAGTAGTTGCTCTTAGATAGGAATCTTTTCCGGTTTAGCATCATTTTTGTTAAAGTTAGGAGAATAAGCTAATAGGTTCGACTAGTCTTATCGAGTCTCTTATAATCGCTATACCGCTATATGAGGATCAATTGTTCTTTGTATGGTGGAAAAATGCTTGATTTGCTTCTTTGTTTGAGTGTTAGTGTGAATGTAAGTTATATCTTACACACACAACCCTTAGGATTATATAATAAAATCTTAGTTTGGGTATCATTCTTTCCCTATTGTCTATCTATCTATCCTTGTCGGATTATTCTTCTCACCTCCAACACCTTTTGCTACAATTTCTTGCTATCCTTTCACCTCCCCTAGTTTTCCTTTGTCTATCTCATCAACCCTTACTCTTCCGATGGCAAAAGATGGAATCTGCAACGCCAATGACCATAGCAACAATAATGTCATGGATCCATCACCTCTCAATTAGTTGTTGGTCATGTAAACTTAGCTTTTAGAGACCATGGTGCCAAGGCAACATGTCCACCACAAGATGCCACCCGCAGAAGGAAGGCCCCTGTCGAGAAAGACGAAGCATGATGTTAGCAAACTCTGGACGAATGGACTTAGAAGCAACGCGACACCCCTAGAGCTCTGCAAGTTGGATATAGTGAGCACAAGGAACAACCTTTGACTGAGATGAGCCACACTCATAGGGATTTCTTTGGTTTTGTCGCACCACCCTCATTTGGATGTACCGAAGCCTCTACTGACAAGAAGTGCTACAGCTAAACTGTCATGGAAACTCTACACTATCCCAAGTCAAGCACGAGCATGCTAGAAGATGAGTCGACCAAGTAACCCCTAAAGATGCCCATAGGTCGATGTCGTGTTTGGAATGGAAGTTTGCTACCATGGAGGAGATGTGCCTTGGAAGACAATATGTCTTAAGTTGAACCTTTTTAAGGGGGGTAGGCTACACCATCAACCTCATAGTCTTCGAGTCCTAAAACATTGATATTATACTTGGAACAGACTGGTTAAGCTAGCACAAAGGACTTAAAGACAGTACTAAAAGGGTTGTTAAGCTGACCACCATTGATATAAAGAGATTGAAGTACGCAGAAGAATTGCGAGTCACTATCTAAAAAGAAGCCAACAACTTTGAGGTGAACCTACTGGAAGCCGAGAATGCCCCAACCATGGTGACTAGTACATTCTTTGTCAACCCGAGACTTGACATGATCCTATTCTTGAGACTCTTAGCTGAGTTTCCCAAATTTCTTTTTGATCCATCTGAATCTCGAGAATGAGATTCCTTTTAAGGGGGTAGCCTTGTCACACCCCAAAATTCTGAATTTTGGAATGTGACTAAAATTCACTAAATTTTAAAACTGTTTATCAATAAGTTAAAATTTATTTTTAAATTATTCTAGAGAGTTTATTTTATTAGGCAAAAGATTATTTTCTAAATTGATAAATCATTTAGGCTTTATAAAATTGATTGCTGCATTCATGCTGCCCGCATTGTGTTTTTGTATTGGTGTGTGCTTTAGTTTAGAGACTGAGTAGAATTCATTCAAATTGAATTAGATGCAGGTTCCGTAAACCTCTTTTGAGCCAATTCCTCCAAGCCGGTTCACTCCTCCCTCTCTCTTTTCTCAACCTGTTTCCCCTTAGTCGATGTTGATCCATTGTAAGTCAACCCTAGTACTGATTCCGACCTGGAATCTTAACCCAATCATCTCGGCCTAACCGAGCCCAACCTGATTCAGGTTTCCCAATCAGACACTCGAATCTCATCTCGACCTCTAACTCAACATAGTTTCTCCTTATTTTGGTTGAACCTGGATAAGCTCCCTAACATGAACTCCTTTTCCCTTTGATCGACTCCTCACCGAGTCTAGTCCTCATCTCCTCATGGCTACACGTTGGTCTCCGTGTTACGCACGAGATGACTCGCCCAAGCCGAATCTACACCCCTTTCCTTATTCGATCACTACCCGAATGGGCATCCCAGTCAAGCCCGGAGTTTCTTTTTCCTCATATCCACTTCACCCTACATCTCCCAAGCAATGCCTCGACACCATCACCCCTTAACCGATAGCATTTTTCATTATCTTGTCTCCACTCGGATAAGCCAAAGGTTTAACCCGACCTGAACCTAAGTAACCGGTCAGCCCGACCTTAGCTCCCCTGTAGCTGAACCCGACTTCAGCCCCAACCCGGCGCATGACCCGACCCGGCTAACTGAGCAACTCGACCTCGATGCCACCTCGCTCTTGCCATGTCATGTGCCACTTGGTCAAGTTGCCCCGCATGCCTCGTGTCGTGTTGTGCCCATGCTAAACCTCGCATCGGACAACTCTACCCACCTCGCGCAGCTCACCCTACGGCCCAATTTTCTCATTCCTCCTCGGGCGCAAACCGAAGCCAGGAAGAAGTTCTTTTCCCAAAAAATCCAAACCGACTCGAAATACAAATAGGATTTTGAAAAGAAATTTGAAAGATCTTCTTTTGTATTTTAAAGATCAATTTGTTTTAAAAATGGATTTGAATTTACAAATTCATTTGTTTCTAATTCCAAGCTTCTATTTCTATAAAAGATTTATATCTTTATTTCAATTCAATTGAAATTCATTTAAATCTAAATCCCATAAATTTAGAAAGATTTTGAAACCTTTCCTTATCTCTTGGGCTCAATCACTTGTCTTGGCCCAATCCGTTTCCTTATCGCAGCCCGTTTGCCGTCTCTTTTTCCCCGGCCCTTTATCCCCCACTAATCTATTGGTTCATGGGCCAACTCTAAAGCCCAAAACAAACCCTATACTCTCCCCCATATGAGTAAGGTACCTCCCCACGTCCTCCCCACCCGCTAAAACTCCTCCCACGCCCCCAGGCTGCCGTCGTCGCGCACTGCTCTCATGACCAGCACTGCTGCCCCAGATTGACGACTGCGTTACTAGTGATATACCAAACCAAATGCAGTGATTCTTTTGGGGGTGATGCTTCTTGATGTCCTCTACAACATATCCAAAAGTTAGCTTGAGATAATAGCTGAGGCGAGTAGGATCTGCTTCGCATTAGCCTCTACTCCATGTTCTGGATCCAACCAGCGCACGCCCTGGTAAATCTATCAGTGTTCCAATCAATTCTTTCCTCTTTTGATCCATCTATCATACCAAAATGTGTTCCCTGATGTTAGCTACATGTTCCCACAAAGGAGATCCCAAGATCCATCCTGATGCACCCAGAAACACATGTGGCGTGCAGACTGTCGCTGGATGAGTCTACCATGTTATCACCCTGTGATCTCCCACCCAGGTGACTATACATAATAACCATCTTGTGTTCATCATGTCACACGTTACTGCAGATAGTATAGTTCAAACCATTTCTTGATCCATGCCTTGAATCATCAGGAATGTGCAAATATTTCTCGAGCTGTCTGCAGAAATCATAGATTGAATCAGCCCAACCCTAGTGCTAACCCGAACCTGACCCAAACTACATTTTTTCCCTTATCTGGAGGAACCCGAGAGCTAACTCGACTTCTAACCCGACTCAGATTTCCCCTTATCTGGTGAAACCCGACCTTAACCTGACTTCCCAGCCGACCGTGAAGGCTAACCCGACTACTAACCCGATCTTAATCCAACATTGTTTGGTGTACTGTTTATTTATGTGTTTGTATTGCTTGTTTCTGATTGTTATTGTTTAGACATTTCATTGTCCGAGAATATTCAAGACTATGAGGAGAAAACCTTGAGCAGCAGCAAGCGGGAAGCAAGGCAAGTGTTCCTTGACCATATTGATCATATATGCTTTCTCCCTCTAGTTACACTATTGAATGCATCCCTTAAATTGAATACCTACTTATACCTGTAGGATTGGGATTTGTGTCTAGATAGTTATGCTTAGCCCTGCAGTCATGAGTGTTGTACAAGTCTTTCATCTTTATGATATTGAGTTTTGGCTTGTGTTGAGTGTTGAGAATGTTGGTATTCCATCCGTCATGATGTGAGGTGGCAGTGGTGATGTTCGATGATGTGGTTTGAGTAAGGTTTGGAATGGTGGAGACGGTTGGATTCCATTAGGTGTTGTGGATTGTCATATTTGAATCTGTTAATGACCAAATCTTAGGAGTAGACACCCCAGGATAATATGTACCACCACATATCCATTACAGAATGTCTTTCTTACTAATTAGGGATGCTGTGGAAAGTGTGCCTTGCTCAGATGAGTGGAAAGTGGCATGGTCATTCACTCAGGCCCACATGGTGCAAGAGGGGTCGTGGTACCGCGACTACCCCGGAAAACCTTAGCATTGCTACGGTACTGCGACTACCTTAGCTAAGCTTGACATACAATCTATAGTAGACCTTTGTAACAATATGTAGTAATCTCTAGGCTATACACCAAAGGAAGTGTAAAGGATGACAAAAAGAAGGTTTTCTAGTCGCCTGCGCAGCAATGAAATCACTACTCGTGAGTACAGTGCACTAACCTTTGCAAAGTGTACAGCTATCATGATAGCCGAGCTTACGATTACAAGCGGTCTGGGATCCTCCCTAGAATAGATTGTTATAGGGTGGTATTGGGAATGGTATAATTTGGATATGGTTCTTGTTTAGCTGTGTGAAGCTATGTGATCTATAGAACCCCATTTGTGGATTACACTTTATGATATACTTTAATTCAACTTAATGGATAGTTTCAGCCTGCAAGTTTAACATAGTAAATAGGTACTAATAATTTGAGAGTCAAGTTTAGGTGCATTTCTGCTACAGCCTTGTTACAGTTTTATCCTTGTTATTATACCCTACATATCATTTATTCCTACACTTGCTGAGTATCAACCATAAGTGTACTCAACCTTGCTATTTTTCTCTGCTACTCAGAATATGAAGAAGATTTAGAGTACTATGATATGGAGTTCTAGGTGAGCAATTACCCCCGGTCGATTATCTGTCGAGTTATGGTGTATTTTCGCTACAATGCTTCTGAGTGTTCGACAGTCTTTTGTAAAGACATTATTCAGTAATAAATATTATATATATTGTGGCATTTGTTATTATGTATCCATTTCCTATACAGTATGTGTGTAAATTTCATTCCTAGGCACACGTATTATGTGCATTCGGTTT
>VSTD030004033.1:0-10522 GCA_008808055.3 Sporobolus alterniflorus
CCTCTTGTTTGTTGTTACTGCTCTGTGGGTTATCTATCTGACTCGGTAGATTACTCTCGGTCCTCATAGCTCGAGTGGTTTACCGACGTTGGTGTGTTTTCTTATATTTCATCGGCTGACGGGGAAGCATTTGGCTTTACTCGCGGACGTGGTGCCCAAATTTAAATCCTTCAGTGAAGCTCCATGTCTTGCACGGAAGTGTGGTACCCACAGGAGTGACAATCCTATTAGGGCTTTGTAATCCACTATGCTGAGGTCGTGGCGAGCCAGTCAAACTTAGGTTGTTGTATCCCCTTATGTGGATTCCTTGCTGTGATATAGTTAATTAGTCACCGGGGTCACGAAGCGAAGTAGGCAGCATAGCAGGTGATTTGGAATCCTGGGTAACGTCATGTGATAGATAGGACTACAATAGATCCTTAGGAGTTGACCCTCTTCTCGAGTCTCCCGACTAAGTGGAACCTTAGCTTACCCATAGAACCTGGAGTACTAGTGTGTGTGTCCGTTAACCCCAGTTAACATAACCTCTGTATAGCCTAGTAGTACTCATGGGAGTTACTCCCTACGTTAGTCTTAGACATGATAGAGATCCTTCCCCCTTCAGAAAATATAAATATGATACCTTGAGAATACTCCCGGTGAAGTGCTACATTAGCAATTCTGTGCGCTTGCGGAGCTGCATACGAAACGTCAACACTGCCCCTGGCCCCTCCACCTCCGATGGTGTGGACACAGTGGATGAGCTCTTGGGACCAGCAGCCGCTGGCCCCTTCCCTCCACACCATGGCGATGGTTCCTCCCGCGGTCACCAACTGGGTCACAGATTCCGGTGCCTCCAACCACACCACTTTCACTGCAGGTAACTTAACCTCTGTCTGATCGCCTCTCCCCACTAATCCTTCGTCCATCATTGTTGGTAATGGATCATCTCTTCCGGTTACCTCAGTAGGTAATACAGCCCTTACTGGTCCATTTTACCTCAATAACATCCTTATTACTCCCGACATTATTCAAAATCTTTTATCTGTTTGTTGTTTCACTACCGATAATTGGTGTTCTATGGAGTTTGACCCCTTTGGCCTTACTGTGAAGGACCTTTCTAGCCAGAATGTGATTGCTAGGTGCAACAACTCGAGCCCCCTCTACATGCTACGCCTGCCTTCATGTTCCGCTCCTTCACCATGTGCTGGTCCTGCTCCTGCCCTAGCTGCAACGGCATCTACTTGGCATCACCACCTCAGACACCTAGGCCTTGATGCCCTGTCCAAGTTGTCAAGCGACTCTAGTGTCATTTGCTCCAGGTGGACCCATGACTTCTGCCATGCTTGCCAGCTCGGTCATCACACTCACATACCTTTTGTCAGTTCTACATCTCACACAGATAATATTTTTGACTTAAACCATTGTTATCTGTGGACCTCTCTTACTGTTAGCGTATCTGGCTACAAATATTATCTAGTTATCCTTGCTGATCACTCCCATTTTGTGTGCACTTTTCCTTTGTGAAACCTAACACTTTTTCCACTTTGTCACATTTTTTGCTTATGTCTCCACACAGTTTGGCCGCACCATCAAAGCCGTTCAGTGCGACAATGGCTGTGAGATTGATAACGCCTCCTCTCACGCATTCTTCACCACCAAAGGGGTACTTTTGTGGATGTCTTGTCCATATACATCTCCGCATAACGGTAAAGCTGAGCGCATCCTCTGCACCATCAATAATAAGATGCGTTCCCAGCTTTTTCAGGCTTCTATGTCGGCTTGCTACTGGGTAGAAGGGCTCCACACCACCACATATCTGCTGAACCACCTCCTTACCAAGGCGATCAACACGACTAGTCCATACATCGCCCTCCATGGTGTCGCCCCCTCCTATGAGCACTTGCACGTGTTTGGTTGCGCCTGATATCCTAATCTCTCTGCCAAAGCCGCTCACAAACTGGCACCCCGGTCCACCAGATGTGTTTTCCTCAGATACTTCGCTAACCATAAAGGATACCGGTGTCTCAATCTCACCACCAACAAGATCGTCGTCTCCCGACATGTTGTTTTTGATGAGGCAAATTTCCTGTTCTCTGCCTCGCACTGTCTAACTAATGATTTAGATATTCTTCTACAGGATGACTCTCCTGGTGTGGCTCTCATGCCTGCACCACTACCGGCGCCCCGTGTTCCCTCAAGCTTTCCACCTCTAGCCGCAGCTGGTTGTCAGACCGCACGTCGGGCTGGTCAGATCGTGCCTAGAACAAAGGATAGTGGTCAAACCATGAACCCAGGCGGTCAAACCACCCTTGGAATAGAGGCTGGCAGTCTGACCGCCACCCCAGGCGATCAAACCACTTGACCTTTCATAGCTTTTTGTCGCCAGCTTCGCCGACTTCCGTCGCGCCCTGTGTGGCGCCCATGATTTTGTCTGTGCCCCATGCGGTGCCCATGACTCCACCCGCGCCAAGCGAGGCCCAGGCGTCAAGACTCCGCCTGCGCCTCCCGCGGCTCTAGCATCCTAGCACTACTTGCGCCACCCTTGGGCTACGTGGGAGCCACTGGCATCGCCTCTACTTCAGTCGTCACCGCCGGTGATGGCCATACCGGTGGCACCTCTGGTCAACCCTCATCTAATGACCACACGGGCGTAGCGGGGCTTCCGGATACTAGCCAACAAACTCACACTATCAGCCATCTCGTCGCTGCCACTCTCTCTAGTGCCCACCTCCGTCCCACTGCCATCGCTGACCCATCCTGGCGCCTTGCCATGGAAGAAGAATATGATGCTTTGATAACCAACAAAACTTGGGATCTTGTTCCTCAACCTGTTAGCTCCAACATCATCATCGACAAATGGATCTTTGTCAGTGTTTTTTGCACCAGCAAGATACACGATGGTCAAGATCGCATGTTCCAGTTCTGAGATGGTCTTGTGAACTACAAAGCACACTATGGTTTATCCTAGTTCAGGCCCCTCCTTTTAAGTAATAGCTCTACGTCCAGCAGTTTAATATTGAAGATAAATAATAGTAGCAATGGGGTGAGCAGAGAGCTCGAGAAGTTCACATAGTGAAGGGGGAAATGATCTCGTACCCCCTGCTTGAAGGGTAGGGGGGCATTTTATAGACCGGGAGGTAGTCGGATAACTATGAACTAATTACTTTTACACCCAGGTGAAGATTTACATGACCAGTGGGGCCCAGACTTGAGATGGTCAGTTCGTAGAGGTTAGTTGGGGCTTCCATGGCATTCCTGTTGGTTCCAGAGTCTTCTTCTTACCTTCTGAGTGTTCTTTTCGGCTTTAGGGCATTCTTGGCATTGAGGTGGACAATGCCTGGGACGATTCTTAGAGAGGTAGCTTTGCGAAGTAGCTTTACTTGGTGGCTAAGCCTTGTCATGTGGTAGGTCGATGTGGACAGGCTAGCCTGCCCTCTGCATCAGCCTATGGCTCACAGCTGCCAGGCGAGGGGACATGGCTTATCATCCATGTGTTGTCCTGTCTTGTCGCTGCAGGAGGCGGTGCTGCCATTCAGGGGATGTGAACCTTCCAGGGCGTAGATATTTGATGGAGAGTTGACCGCTTTGATACCTGTACTATTGAATATTATATGGTAAATTATTTCTACCAGGTGATGCTTATCCCTTGGCAGAGTCATCATGACCCTTAGGCATGTATTCCTGGTACAGCTATGTCAAGCGGTGATGGGATGGATTCTACACTCGAGTACACACTGTCAGACATGCATGGGTTCCTACTACAATGTCCCTTCATGCCAGGCACCTAAGACCGTTGTTTCCTGAGGCCCCGAGCGGTCAATATTTATCTTTTGTGGGGAACCCCCCAGGCACGTTTGACCGAGGGCCCGGGTCTCTGACCTAGGTGAAATCCCATCTGCCCACGCTAATCGTAGGGTGGAGAAGTGATGATGTGGATTGTTCCTGGAATTAGTTCTTTTCAGGTTGGTGGCCCCTCCTCTTCAGCCTGGAGTGGTGGGGGCGTTCCCTGGTATGAGGTGTATGTTTCCCCAGTTGTTTGCCATTGGAGGGAACCAATTGTATCCAAAGTTTTGGGCCGTAGCAGGCAGCCCTCAGTAGCGGGGTACATTACCCCGACAATAACCCCTGAGCCCTCCATTGAGCGAGTGGCTGAAGCCGATCACTCGATGGTGGGCGGAACAGCTACTCATATGGTATTGTGGGCACTTCCGTGGTATTCAGTGGTGAGAATGCAAGGCCAAGGCCTCCACGATCTCAACCTGGAATCCTGCGGTGGTGCCCATCGTGTAGCCCCCGAGGCTGCGTCTGAGGAAAAAGCTCAGGCGGAGGCTAAGTTCCATAAGTAATGATAAGTATAGCGCTGACGACTTAATGAAGCCCCACAGTTCTGTCTGGGTTGTCAGAATGTGGTGCAGAATTCACACCGACCCCATCCTCAGGTATTTTGTGGACCCAGAGGGGCTAAACTACGGGGACCTGCCAGTTGGTGTGGTCCTCGAGATCACGAGCTGACTAACAGTCTGAGATTGAGCACCGCAGTGCCGAGTCATGATCTAAGTGGAATCTAGCTCACCGTTCAAGGGTGAGAGCCAGCCAGGGCAAGTACCTCTCCATATGATCAAACAAGGGCCAACGCCCCCCCCCTACCCCTATCAAATCTGGGCCAGGTGGTTTCACACGTCTTTCTCGGGTAATCCTAGCAGAAAACTCGGACGGCTCGATGCCAGCCCACACAACGGGGCGTGAAGGAAACCTCCCAGTCGAGACTCTGATACGAAGCTTGAGGATGTTGATTCCCAGCGATGGGGCACTAGGTGCACCAATTGCTGGCCACCATTTGTGTCGCTTCGTCCCTCACTCTGGTTGCTCTGGCAGCACTGACCCGACTCAGTGGGTTTTGCCTTCGAACCTTAAGCTTTGGCAGACCCCACAGCAATTGTGGAACCCATTTTGGATATGGTAGTCATATCCTGTGATGTAAAGGGTGCGTTGTACGAGGAGTCGAATGACTCATAAGATCGTTTTTACTGATCCTTTTTACATCGCCTCTCTAGCCCAGAAGCTTTACCTCATTGGTTATTACACCACAGGGCTATAAAGCTAGCATAGTCACTCCTGTGCAACCTACATCTTCCCGTACGATCTCCCACCATTCCTCCACCTCCTTCCCTACGGCTGAAAAGGATGAGGAAAATAGAGAAACAGATCTGAAAAAACACGAGGGCGTTGTTGAGCTTACGGGGAGTCATGTCTCTTTCCCCTCTATTTCATGGCAGAGTCGAGCTAGCCCATGTCAGAGGTTATGCAATAGCACCTGTAAAACCTTGTGAGTCAGGGGTATATGACCGCGGTGGAGTTAGCTACCTGTCATGTGCCCGAGGATCCTGCATCTCGTGCTTCAGCGGGGGGATATGTCGTAGCGTGTACGACGTTCTATGAGTGGGGATTTGGTGTGCCATCACATCAATTTCTCTGCTCCCTGCTGTGGTCCTATAGCTTGGAGCTACATCACTTGACTCCTTCGGGGATCCTGCATATGGCGGCCTTTGTGACCCTGTGCGAGGCCTACATTGGGATTGATCCCCATTTTAACCTATGGCACTACTTTTTTCGGGCCCAGCTGCGACAGGGCTCGGACAGGGGAGCGGTGGCCCTAGGCAATGTGGACATCTTGGTCTGCTTCGGGCCTGAGGTTGATCCCTACTTTTCCATTCTGATGCCCGACCCTCCGGTTCTTACTGAGGAACGATGCCGACGCGTCGCTCCCCATGTTTATGGGTGGCCGTCCCATCCCCCATCCCTACTGGGAGTATGGTGTGGCTTGGGCTGACCTCCACAGGCTGCAACCCCTGCTGGAGATCGTCTGGGGATTGTTACAAAGGGGATTGGCGGACGCAAAAATTATGCGGACTTTTTTCAGCCGCGGGGTTCGACTGCTTTGTCAACAAGAAGCGACCGCACAGATGTCTCCGAGGTCAAGTTGTCTTGTCCGCCCCTTCTCCATGGAGTCGGGTGGCATGGAGATCAACACCCGGGTATGAGGGACTCTTGCTCCTGACGATGTGGCGAGGCAAGAGGCCCGTTGTGTCTGCAGCGAACGGCTGCAGTCACAGAGGCAGTGGAAACGGGTGGAGGGTGACCCAGAGCTCATGTGTCTGTTGGTCATAGACGCGGAGAGGCCGCCCCTGGTACTTCCGCATCGGCCGACCAGAACATCCTGCATCCATTCCAGGTTGGCTTAAAAGGACAAAGGAAAACAAAGCTTGCCTGCGTGTCCCTGGCTCCCTTTGAGTCTCCTCATTTCTTCCCGTCTCTATTTCTATAGCATTTGTTTTGGGGGGCGCGAATACAGTGTTGACTCGGGTGTGGGAGGTGGAGAATGTCGTGGTGCAGGCGTCTGTTCAGGAAGATGTTGAGGGTCTCGTTCGTAAGGTCACCCTCCTCGAGGGTGAACTTGCGGAGGCGCGCCAGGCCCGGGAGGTGGCCGAGGAGAAATTCTGTAGCTTGTCTAATGCATCGGCTGATGGCGCGTGGTGGCTAGTAGTTTTTGAGATGGAGTGTCGGGAGTAGTAGTTGGTCCTTGGAGCTTGGGGTGCCAAGTTGTGGCTTGCCATTGTTGGTCCATCACAGGTGAGGAGTCACCCTTTAGTGAGGATGCGGGTTGCTGCCCTTCACCATACTGAAATGGCCGGGGAGCTCATCACGCTTCGGGTGGCAGTATCTCCTGTCGCAGAGCTGGTGCGGGGGTGCTCGCCTAATGAGACCTCCCGGGTGGAAGTTACGAACGAGCTAGTTACCAAATTCTGGAGGCGGGAGGAACTATGCTCACAGCTTGAGGGTCCTGGCGCGAGGATCTGCAACCTGCTCCTTGGACCACCACCTAGTCAAGCTTGATGGGCCGACAGTCTGGCCGAGGCCACTAGGTGGCTTGAGGTGGAACTAACTCCACGACGACTGGTGGACGCTAAGCTGGGGGCCCTACAGACTTTGGCTGCACACGTTTGAGACTTGGTGCTAACAAATGTCGAGACCGTCTTCACTCACAACATCTCTGTCTATGGTAGCGGAGCTGCTCAAAGGCCGAATTGACACCGCTACCGCCAATGGAGTCCGATGAGGGACTCGATCTACGTTGGTTGCTGCCTTGTTGCACTTCTCAAAACTGAAGTCCAAGTTGGAGATACTTGGGTCTGGGTGAAATGCGGACCTGGCTGATGATCAAGCGGATGCCCTCTGGCCCCTGGTGAGCACAGCCTCGGACCCACTAGTGTCGCTTGTTACTTCCTTGATTGCCCGCGATCCTCTCGATGGCGTGGGGGAGTAATAGTGGTAGTCTGTATTGTTAACCTTTTGCTTTGTAAATACTAAAAACTGTCGGTGTTTTTTGCACTGGCAAGATACAGGGTGGTCAAGATCACATGTTCCTATTCTGAGGTGGTCTTGTGAACTACATACAAAGCACACTATGATTTAACCTGATTCAGCCCCTTCTTTGGAGGTAATAGCCTCACGTGTAGCGGTTTGATATTAAAGATGAATAGTGGTTACAATAGGATGAGCAGAGAGCTCGAGAAGTTCATGAAGTGAATGGGGAAATTATCTCATACCCCTTGCCTGAAGGGTAGGAGCCCTTTTATAGACTGGGAGGCGGTCGGATAACTATCAACTAATTACTTTTACACCCAAGAGAAGATTTACATGACCAGTGGGGCCCAGACTTGAGATGGTTGGTTTGTAGATGTCGGTTGGGGCTTCCATGGTGTTCTTGTCTTTTCTAGAGTCTTCTTCTTAACTCCCGAGTGTTCTTTTTGGCTCTCGGGCATTCTTGGCACTGAGGTGGACGATGCCTGGTACGATTCTTGGAGAGGTAGCTTCACGAAGCAGCTTTACTTGTCGGCTAAGCCTTCCCACATGGGGGGTCGATGTGGACAGGCTAGCCTGCCCTCTTTACCGGCCTACGGCTCGCAGCTATCAGATGAGGGGACATGGCTTATCTGCCAGGCGTTGTCATGTCTTGTCGCTGTAGTAGGAAGTGGCACCTTTCGGAGGATGTGAAACTTCTCAGGCATCGATATTTGATGGAGAGTTGACTAGTTTGACACCTGTACTACCAAATATTACATATGGTAAATTATTTCTACCAGGTGATGCTTATCCCCTGGCAGAGTCATCATGACCCTTAGGCGTGTATTCCTGGTATAGCTATGTCAGGCGGTGATGGGATGGATTCCACACTCGAGTGCATACTATCAGACGCGCATGGGTTCCTAATGCTACATCCCTTTGTGCCAGGCACCTAAGACCGCCGCTTCTCGAGGTCCGGAGTGGGCGATATTTATCCGCTGTGGGGAGCCCCCGGGCACATTTGATCGGGGGGCGGAACTTTGCCCCGGATCATCGAGAGAGGTAGGAGGGGCAGACAGGTGGTGAAATCCCATCTGTCCACGCTAATCGTAGGGTGGAGAAGTGATGACGTGGATTGTTCCTGGGATTAGTTCTTTTTGGGTTGGTGGCCCCTCCTCTTCAGCCTGGAGTGGTGGGGTCATTCCCTAGTCTGAGATGTTTGGTTTCTCAGTCATTTGCCACTAGAGGGAACTAATCGTATCCATAGTTTTGGGCCATAATTGGCGGCCCACGGTACCTGGGGTACATTACCTCGACACTCCCCCCCTCCCCCAAGTAAGGATAGCTTCATAAGGAAACATGGGATCAACTATGAAGAAATTGACCAAGAAAGTCTGGAAGTCATCAGCTGCCCCAAGAACAATGGGGAGGACGATGCTTCCGTGAGTTTTCATGAGATCGCCGTTGGGCCCTCGAACGGGTGATGCCAGAGTCAAGCTCAAGATGGGGATCTTCAGGGTCGAGAAGACCTGCAGACTCATCAGGCTAACCTTGGCGTCTCTACTAATGAACATGTGGAAGGGCATAGCGTCATTGATGGTGACCATCTGAGTTAAGGGTTGACCTCTGGGTGTCATCATGGATGCTAGATGGTCGGTGTCCACGACGATGGGGCGGAGCAGGGTGCTCCTCCTGTTCAGGCGATAGGCAGGTGCCTGCCTGCGCTCGAGCCTAAAGCCCGAGGTGATGGATAGCGTCGATGTGGAACAGCTCATTCCACCACCAACGAGATCAGATCCACCTCTCAATGCCCTCTGGGGTTGGGTTGGTGATGACCACCTGGGCCACCTTATGATGGTGGAGTTGTTCCAGCGTGTAGGACAACACCGGATCATCGTCAAGACCATTGTCGGTGAGCGAGAGACGCTCAATCCCTTCCATGGGAATGAACAACAAGGTAAGACTCCAACCCCCCCCCCTTCCTAGCGCGTTAATGTCATTGTGTTTTTGATACAGGTACTGTCTGAGACACCCTTTTAGAGATTCAGAGTGGGAATTTTAGTGGCCCTGGTTGGGTGATGGAGAGTGGAGCATGTATAGAATAAGAGAACACACAAGGATTTAGAGTGGTCAGGGCCGCCGAAGTGTAATACCCTACATCCACTTTTTCTGTATTACTCTAGTAAGATATTGGAGTACAGAGCTTGAGGAAGTTGATGTGTGTATTGCCTGAGGAGGGCTTGAGTCACTCTAGGGTTAGACAAGCTTGGCTCAAACCGTACTGAACCCGGTGTCCCACCCAAGACTGATCCAGGGTGGACTGCTTGGCTTAGTACTGAGGCTACCCCAGTCCCAGGGTACTGACAGCCAGTGTTGCTGTAATTTTCTTGTGTTGTCATAAACTGACATGTTACATTGTCTGTATAACTATATCATCGTCAACTTGGCTACAATTTCTATATTTTTTATAAAACTTCATACTAGCTGTATAGGCATGTGTAATTTGAGTTTCTATTCTATGTCACATTGGCAATACCATCTTGGGCAGCCCCTTTTCCTGATTGTTGCCTTCAAATTATGCAACAAAAATGGTGCAATGCAGAGTATTTGAAGAATTCTGAGAATTGCAAGATCGTAGATCCTTAATGAATGGGGCAGCACACCGTCAAGGCAGCTCCTCCCACACTCATTTCAAAAGACTCATGGTAAGTAAATGTACATTGTTTATTTAATGATTATTGTTTGCTGGTCATGAATATTACTTCATGAAACTATATCTGATTTGGCTCCACAGGAGGAGAAACAAAAAAAAACACCTTGCTTTGATTTGGTTGCATATGTAGCTGGTAGACAGGGGTCTGAGGATGGTGCCTTGTGCAACGATAGGGCAAAACAAGCTTTGGTAATAATACATGCAACATTAATTATCTATTTTGATAGACTTACATTTTTCTTTTGTTATGTTGTGGTGACAATTACTCTCTTATAGGAAAAATATATTGAACTTGCAAAGGAGAAATATGACCCAGATTTTGATGTAATGAGAGAACCAATTGATCCTGATATTGTGTACTGTAACACCCACTTTTTGCAAGAATAAAAATCTTGTGCAAATAGGAGTATATATAAAATTATAGTACTTGTGAAAAACTTTCCAAAAATAAATCTTGCATAGGATGCATTGCATGGCATGGCA
>VSTD030004034.1:0-10522 GCA_008808055.3 Sporobolus alterniflorus
TCACTATAGCCCCTTGTGTGGATTCCTTGCTGTGCTATAGGTTGATCAGGCGGCCTAAGTCTATCCTTCATGACAGTCTCAAAATCTAAGGTACGTGTATGCATTTATACTTAGCTTTTCTTTCTCCAAAGTTATCACGTGGTATAGATAAAGTGCCAATCTGCCGGATTCGATGACCCTAGTAATACTCTTAGGTGAAAGCTGCTATAATTGGCATCTGCACGCTTGTGGATTATTCTGTTGACTGTCAACATCAGACAAAACGGTGATGATATCTGAAGACTTAACATCAATAGAGGAAGCAGAGTTGCTTTCATTCTTGGACAAAAACAATGATGTGTTCGTGTGGAGAACCTCTGATCTTACTATAGTAAGCAGAGATATAATATAGCACAAGCTACAAGTCAACCCCTTCGACAGAACTAGGAAGCAACAGCTTCGTAAAATGTCAGACAAAAAGGCCGCAGCAGTGAAAGCAGAGGTTCAGAGGCTGTTGGACACAGGATTCATACATGAGGTTTACTACTCGAGCTGGCTTGAAAATGTCCTAATCATCAAGAAAAAGAATGGTCAATGGAGAATGTGCACAGACTTAACTGATCTGAATAAATGTTAGCCGAAGGATGATTTCTTGCTGATGAGGATAAACAAAGTAGTAGACTCAGTAGCAGGATGAGAAGTAATGGCATTGCTAGACTATTTTTTGGGGTACCACCAGATATGGCTCCACAAGAAAGATGAAGAGAAGACAAGTTTTATTACACCCTTCAGAACTTACTGTTACCTAAGAATGCACGAATGTCTCCAAAATGTGGGCCCGACATTCTATAGAATGACGAAAGCTAACCTGAAGCAATATATGGAAAGAAATGTTTTCGCTTATGTTGACAACATAGTGGTCGCAAGCAAGAAAAGAGAAACCCAATTACAAGATCTAGCCGAGACATTCGCCAACATGCGAAGAGCACAGCTGAAACTTAATCCCAAGAAATGTGTATTCGGCGTCAGCAGGGGTAAAGTGTTAGGTTGTCTGGTATCGGTGAAGGAAATCGAAGCTAACCCAGACAAAATAAATGCAATAGTCCACATGAAACCTGGTCCATAAAGGAAGTGCAGAGGCTAACAGGCAGAATAGCGGTGCTAAACCGGTTCATGTTAAAAATAGTAGAGTGAAGCTTGCCTTTTTTCAAAATATTAGGAGGCTCTAACACTTTCGAGTGGGGACCAGAGCCACAAGAAGCTTCCAATGCACTGAAAGAGTATATGCAGAAGCTACCAACATTAGCAAGTCCACAGTCGGATCAACCACTAATTTTGTATGTTTCGGCAACGCATACTACTATCAGCGGAGCCCTCATACAACAAAGAGAAGCATTCAAAGGGAACAAGAAGCTACTGCACCAAGTCCCAATATATTTTGTTTTTGAAGCTCTGGTCGGCTCAAAGAAGTACTATCCAAAAGCTTTGACATTATTTTGAGGCCCACAGAGTCAGGGTCCTAATGAATCAGCCGCTCAATGATATCTTTGGAAATTGTGATTCCTTAGGCAAAATAGGAAAATGGGCCATGAAACTTTTGGAGCATGTAATAGATTTTGAGAAAAGAAGTGCCATAAAGTCACAAGTTTTGGCAGATTTCATCACAGACTAGACAGAGCTGTCAAGCTATATCGAAGGTGCAGTAGTTGACACATCATGGCAAGTATACTGTGATGGACCCTGGGGGGTTTCCGGAGCAGGGGCTGCAGCATTATTAAAATCACCTCTGGGAATCACGTAGAGGTACGCAGCACGACTGCAGTTTAAAGCAGAGGCAGATAAGTGCAGCAACAACATAGCCAAATATAAAGTAGTGCTTCTAGGCCTCCACAAATTGTGAGCAATGGGAGTCCAGCATTGTATTCTGAAAATAGACTCCAAGGTGATAGCAAGCCAAATTGAGAAAGAACGCATTGCAAGGTATGAAACACTGGAGAGATACTTAGCCGCCATCCGAAGGATGGAAGGATTCTTTAAACGATCCACAGTACAACATATAGAAAGAGCAAAGAACATGGAAGCAGATGACCTAGCCAAGGCTGCGGCCAGGAAGGCGGTGCTACCACCAGACATATTCTTTCAAGTTATCGAATATCCCTCCGTAAAAACAATTGAGCCAGAACCAAAAATGATAAACGCTGTGCAAGGGAAGACTAGCGAGCACCGATTTTGGCATACCTCTACCACCATTATGAACTAGATAGTAGTATAGAGTTGACTAGAATCCAATAAAGGGCAATAGCATATCAGATCATCAGAGAGGAGCTCTACAAAACATCAGTCACAGGACCACTTCTTCGATGTTTGAGCACAGATGAGGGCAGGGAACGGTTAACCTAGATGCATTCAGGTGCGTGAAGAGGTCACATTAGAGCATGGGCCCTCATTACAATTGTGTTTAGACAGGGTTTCTATTGGCCCTCCATAATTGATGATGCATTGAAGCTCATGAAAACTTGCCAAGGATGTCAAAAGTTTTTGTGGAACACTCAAGCTCCGTCTCAACCCACTCAGCTCATCACACCTTCGTGGCCATTGCAGAGGTGGGGCATCGACATAGTAGGACCACTAACAACAGGACAAGGAAATTATAAATATGCAGTGGTAGCGGTGGAATACTTCATAAAATGGATAGAGGTGAAGCCTCTAGTCAATATAGCAGCAGTGGGACCAAAAAGATTTTTCGGGCAAAACATAATATGCCGCTTTGGAGTGCCCAAAGAGATAGCAGTCGACAACGGCAAGAAATTCAACTATCACTTATTCAAGGAATTCTTCCATCGGATGGGGGTTGAGGCAGCCTTCGCATTCGTGTATCACCCTTTGTGCAATGGAGCAGTGGAAAAAGTGAATGCATTGATATTCACGGCGATAAAGAAGATATTAGAGAATTAGCTGAAAGGCAAATGGGTAGAGTAATTGCTAAGAGCAGTATGGAGTCACAACACCTCTGTCTATAGAGCAACAAATTTCACTCCATTCAAACTATTGTATGGAGAAGAGCCCATAACCCCAGAGGAAATTAAGCTTCACAGCACCAGAACAAAGACGGCGGTTATTTGCAGTCCTAGGGAAGCTGAATCGAAGGATTTGTTAGAACCAGCGCGCATGATGGCGGTCGAGAACCTACAATCTTATCAAAATGAAACAAGTGCATGGAGAGACAAGAAAGGCAAGTTAAAGAACATCGAAGCTGGGGATCTAGTGTTGCTGCAAAGCCTGCGCACTGAAGCTTCAGGAAAATTGGAACCTAAGTGGACCGGACCATTTGTAGTATTAGAAAATCAAGGCCAGGATCTTTTCGTTTGACAGACAACGAAGGAAGGGTGTTGGAGCACTCTTGGAATGCCGACAACCTTCATCGTTTTTACATTTAAGTCAACCTCATAACTGCGAGGCTTTGTAAAATATAAACATGCCATCACATAACTTTTACATTTTCATCTGTCGGGCCTATACTCTTTTCCTCACAGCAGAAGCCTACGAGGGTGTGAGGTTTTTAACAAGGCGGAGCTCTTCTAAATCAAAGCTAGAACGCCCATGCACGTCAAAATATCTAATAAGGTTAGATTAGTATTCAACAGACTAAAGGCCAAACAACTTAGAGCTGTGGCAAATTGACCTCAACGATACCCCACTGGCCTGGCCAGTTAAAATCACGAAAGCATAAAATGTTCTGAAAGGAACAAACCCCCTAAGAGACTAGGGGCTCAGTTAAAATCGCGGAAGCGTAAAATGTTCCAGAAGGAACAAACCCCCTAAGAGACTAGGGGCTTAGTTAAAATCGCGGAAGCGTAAAATGTTGTAGAAGGAACAAACCCCATAAGAGACTAGGGGCTCAGTTAAAATTGTGGAAGCGTAAAACATTCCGGAAGGAACAAACCCCCTAAGAGACTAGGGTCTCAATCAAAATTACGGAAGCGTAAAATGTTCTGGAAGGAACAAGTCCCTTAAGAAACTATGGGCTCAGCTAAAATCACAGAAGAGCTAAACGTCTTAAAAAATGAAATACCAGACAATGACTGGCTCCGACATGATCGATGAAATGAAATGTGAATCCGCCCAAGAATCCCAGCGATTTGATAAGAAAACATGCCATCGCGCATGCGCATAGCCCGAAGGTTAACAAAATAAACGAATATTGAGTTCTCAAACGCAAAGCGAATGCTTGGCGAAGGCAGGATACCAAATCACAGTAAATGGATAAACAAGCGCTCAAAGATGGGCAGAAAATGCGCTCGAAGGCAGGAACACAAACACAACCAGAGCATAACTACAAAGCATCAAGTGTCTTTTCTATTTACACGTTTGCAAGGGTCAACGAGACACTCCGCAACAAAAAGAGGGTACATAATTTCCCACTCAGATTTATCAAAGTTGACGGCAGAAACAGAACCACCGTGTGGCACGGATGCCACCAAAGCCCGATCAATGTCAACTTTCGTCCTTTTAGATTTCCTCCGTGAAGAACTAGTCGACGCAACTTTCTATCGTTGAGGTTTCTTCGATGAAGCCACCCGTGGATGAGACTTTTGGGCAGATGCGCCACTGACACAAGGCTCTTGGCTGTCGCATAGGACATCGACTACTGGTGCGTGAGAACTCAAGGCATCTGCACTCAACTCAACATAGACACTAGCAGCCATATCATTAGCTTCGGGCCAATCCTTGAATAAGTCGCTATCAGAGCTTGAGTAGGGATTCAAAAACAGAGAGTGAGGACCATGAGCGGGACTAAGAAATAATAAATCTAACACCCCCTCAGTATCACTAGATGACAGATTTATCACATCGACTTTGGGTATAGCAACAATAAAACGTGGTAGCGAAGCATGCGCAGGCTCGACTGGTTAATAAAACATTCGTACAAATAGTATGTTGCACGACCTGACAATGCACATTAGAATCACATGTCTACCCTTTCCCCATCATCAACATCTTTGGAAGCTCCGTCACGCACAACATCAGTATCATCAAAAGCACCGGAGACAGATTGCTTTTCCCTCACAATCCTTGCGACTTCAGCATCAACCGCCTCTTCTAGATAAGTATCAGAAACAGTCTTGACGGGCACATCCATTGTCATCTCTTTTTCTTTCGATACAGCCTAGAAGAAAGCAATAACAAGATAAGAATGACAAAATCAAAGCGGAAGTTGAAAGCAAAAAACTACCTCTTCTTGTTTCGCACGAAGAACAAACAACACATAGTCATATCAAAATGAGCACCACCAATTATTGGAAACAGCCCGTGCGGCCCTCCGCACGTCGGATACAGCAGGCAAAACATCCGCGCCACCTTCGGCGGCCGTGTTCCGCACAACGTTGAGGTCAACCGAATATCCAGCCAAAGCGGGAGCTGCCTCAATTGCAGTAGTGGCGAAGTTTTCATTCACACTACTGAACATGCCAGGGAGACTAGATATCTCTTCCAACAGCCAGCGGAGGTAATCTCTAGCCGAGGGTTCCTCCGTAAGTGCTTGCAAGCACAGGCCACCGATGGTTGAACATTGTTAGCATACAAGCTGTGCAATTCCTCCAGCTTGCGAACAACGCCATCCTCGAAATCCATTAAGCATTTTTTGCCGTCAGCAGCAACATCAATACTGCAAGCTTCGGCAGATTTGACCCTCGCCTCGAGATCGTCAATTCTTTTGTGAGCATTAGAGCGATCCTCTGACAACTCGGCCTAGAGACTTTCACAGTGGTGTTTCAACTTATCATGCTCAGATGCAATATTCTTGTTGCCGTCACCATTAGGTTTTAGTCTGCAATACCATGATCCACATCACTTTAAAACACGTTTTTATCATTTTCAAGCTCTGCGACTCGTCTGCAAAGCGAAGCCCCGCTATCCTCAGCGATGATAGCCTTGGCAGCATTGGTTAATTTCATAGCCTAGAACAGAAACAAAGAAAGTCAAAAATCTAGGAACAAAGAGAATAAGTAAAGCATCGCACGAGTAGTGAAACTCACATCCTGACGACACTCAATCGGCAGACCACAAACAGCATCACAGTTCACGGGCCCGCCACGCCCCGACACTAAAGAAATGTCCAGCACGCCGGTCTCACGAGCGAAGGTATCCTCAACATCAGCGAAAGGATCCATCAACAGAGTAGATTCAGCGAGGCGAACATCCTTACCCCCAGAAACTTTATCAGCGTCAGTGGACGAAGGTACATCAGCTTTACCTATACGGGAACAGAACAGGATCAGCTTTCATACTTACCAAAAACAAGAACACAGAAAAGAAAACCATTTAAAAATACCTTTCGCTGAAGAGGGTTTTGATATATCTTTGGGAACGGAGGATTCCCTAGAATGCTTCCAGGGATGCTCCAAAGGAACAGCTTCGTCTTCAGACGCTGACAAATTAGAGCCAAATAAGTTCAATGCATGTTTCAGAATGTGGGTGGCGCAACTCCCACCCATGAGGTGGAAAACGTCTTTTTACCTGCACCTAACTCCCGCAATAGAATGTTTTTCGGCAGGACTAAGTCTAGAGGACTTCATAGCAAATTTTGTGCTGCGTTTCAAGGGTTTAGCCAAAGAAAGCTCCTGAGTGGAGGCATGGGTGTCTGAACAAGTCAATCTCCTACCTCACCCCTGTTTTCTGAAGGTTTTTCTCGGTGCCGGAGCTGTGCCTGCAGCAGCAGACTGGCATTTCCGTGTGACGTGTTCAGGTCAAGGCTGGCAGAGGACTCTAGCCATCTCAAAAATGCAGTTGAGCCACCCATGCCGAATCCCTAGATAAGTGTTATGCTCTGTAATGTTTTATCGGCCAACCAACTCATTTACGGCATTCTCGATGCGTGCCACAAACATGGCCTCAGACTCTCGTTCCCCGATAGCGGCAGTGATCTGAGGCATCAGCACCAGAACCTTGGACAAAGGGGACTCTTTCGTCTCCACTTGAAAGCCAAACTGTTGGCCAAGGGGCCACAAGCCACAAGCAAGAAAATCTTCCACCGCATCGTGACCCCCGATTAGAGAGGTTGCCTAAACAAAAGCTACAAATTCAGCGTCTTCCAGACCACAAGAAGAAGGAACCTCAGTCAGATAGTCCAACTTAATCATCTTCGAGCTTAGTGGACAAGTTCTCTTGCCTTGAAAATCAGCTTTCTGTTCCGAAGGTACCCGGCAGTAAAACCAATTACCATTCCAGCCGCTAGTCCATTTATTCCTCGTTGCAGGTTTAAGCCTAGAACGATTCCCAAATTGTGACAGATGAAAAGATATGCACCCAACTGTGCAGTGAAAGTAGTCTCAGACCCTTCCAAATGAATCTTTTGTTCTGATAATGTAGCTTGTAGTGATGAGCAAAAACTTTTGCAGAAGCACGACCTCCGCAAAAAGTAACAACACAAATAAACTTGCTAATCTGAACAATGGCATTCGGAGTCAGCTGATGCAATTGTACCTGAAATTTGTACAAAGTATCCAAAGGAACCGGGTGCAGAGGTATATGAATGCCAGTTACAAAGAAATCTTTGAAAACAACAGCCTCGTTTTCCCTAGGATCTGGATCATACTCCACGCCGGGCGGCTGGGCAAACCCTTTGAGAAAATAGCGAGTAGAATATTTGAGAGACGTCATACGAGCCCTCGTGACTTTTGACTACCCAAAATCATAGCTCATGCCAACAAGGGCAGCCTTTGCTCCAAATGTCACACGACCACCGCTGTCGGAGGCGGTTCCACTTTCACCGGAACTCTTGGATGGGTTCTCTCCATCGGACCAAGCATCCTGCTTGGAAGTAGCTTCTGTTGAAGCGAGAGCCTGATCATCAGCAAGAGGTACCTTTGGCTGTTCAGCCGACGTCTCCAGATGCTCCGCAGAGACATTGGCAGCATCTTCGGAAGCCATCAATGTGAATCTGTGTGATACGATGGGAGTTCGCTTGCATGCAGTAAATGTCATACGAACCACGCATGAGTGGGGCACTATTTATAGGCACAGTGAAAACAGCACTTTAGGAAAAGTAATGGACCAATCCTCTTTCTGTGCCAGTCACATCAAACAGGAAAACACCAGTAAAAAGGTGAAAAGGCCATTCAGGCCAAGAATCACGGAATCACTGGAGGCTAAGCAAAATAGGAACACCTTTGCCAAGGCGTAAGCGCCAAAGAATCACGGAATCACTGGAGGCTAACCTCTGCCGATCAGAGAGTCGAAGGTGGGGGTGACACTTTTTCAGTTCATCACACACAGGATAAAGAAATTTAGTACCACATCGCCAGTCCAAGGAGGGGACTACAAGTTTGAAACAAAGACCGATGCAGCCCTCATCGAGCTCATGTGCCAATGTCCAATGCGACCGGGGGCTATAATCCCCCTCATTTCGATGAGGCGCATTACTGCCAACAGTCGTAAGGAACACTGGAACGCAAGCTCTTTTGCCCCAAATACCGAAAGTAGAGAACATTGTCGCTGAACCGAAAGCTAGGACAAGCCCATTAGCTCACCGGAGGTTTATCCTCCGCGGATCAAAAATAGAAGTTCAGTGCCATATAAAGCATCTAGTGCGGCACATAACACTCCCCGTGCATCGAGCGAGTGATAAATAAAGCTCTCGTTGAACTAAGAGCGGAAAAGCTTGCCTGACCGACGGAGGTCAACCTCTGACAATCAGGCAAGCGAAGGCGGGGTGGTGATTTTTATTTCCACGAACACAGTGGAAAAAGTTTAGCACTATATCGAAAATTTAGGGCAAGCTGCGCACCTTAAAGGGGACAGCTCCCCGGGATCAAGCAGAGCTACGTGAAATATCACTTGGCAGCCGGGTTTGGTAATACTTCTTGCGAGGGCAAGAAGGATTACCATGACCGGCTATGAAGCAATATCATGCGCAAGCCCTTTTTGCGGATGGCATACCCAGCAGCGAAGATGGTTCGTTCCAGCCTGAACACACGGGATGATGCTTTTCAACATGACAAGAGCAGCACCAAATGTTTAGCACCACATCGCTAAACAAGAGAAAGCAACACGCCTCAAAACTAACAGTGTTCAAGAACTGCCAGGCCTGCACACAGATATCACCAAACAACCACTACGACCGGTCACACAGCAATATTGAGTGTGAAGCCTTTTTGTAAATAATGACGATAGAAGCGAAAAGCTTCGTCTCAACCCCAACTACCGGGGGTGACGCTGTCGGTAGAGAGTTCGCTAGGGATCGCAGGTTCAGCTCATTGGTGTTAAGCCTTGCCATCGAGGGGCTACTGTTGGGGGTGAGCCTTCACCCCAACGTGAAGGTTATCTCAAGCGACCCAAGCCAGTTGGGATCTTAAGCTCATGATGTTCTCGTACTTTTGAAAGTGTTTTGCAGGTGACCAAGGAGCCCCAGTGGTTCCCGAACGGAGGTTTGGGCAAGTGTACGGGGTGGAAGACATCCGAGCCATGCACCCGGAGGCCATGAGTGAAAAGCGTTGTGATGGCCACCAATCGATGGTCGCTGGGTCAGCAGCAACATGCGTCGATGTCTTCTTGGATCGTTGTAAAATAATGTCTTAATGTAATAGACCAGGTTACCACCCTGACCGGGCACTCTATTGCTGGGTAGGTGGTTAGGGGTATTTATGGTATTGTAATAAGACCATTGACCTCCACTATAAATAGACCCACATGGGTACCTCAGGGGGGAGAGATTTTGACTGGCAACTATTCTGCATCACTCTCCGTGCCATTTTCCTTTTCTAATAAGGACTCGGGTGGCCTGATCTTTCGATGAGAGGGGTTAAGTTCGATCTGAACTGGAGAGACGTTCACAGCCCGACTACAACCTTCTAAGGATCTTGCGCCTTAGCGACTCATACACCAACTCCACCGGTTGTTCGTGATCTTGTGGAGCACGATCAACGAAACCACTAGGGTAATTCCTGCAAGCAATCGAAGAGCAAGCAAGAACAAGATAACAAGCAACTAAATTACAGATGGAAAAACTCAAACCAATCTAAATACAGGTAATTTGGGGTTCTGTAAACTGGAGATGGACAGTTTAGCCAACAGCGCGTCGCCGGCCGAAGTAGCAAGAGCTAAATCTAATCAACAAAACCCGATCTGTTCTTGGCGGCTAAGGGGCTATATGAGAGGGGGAGAGGATGATCAGGATGTGGTGAGGGTCATGCTCTAACCCTATGATGTGCCCCTATTGGGCCCAACTTGATACATAGCCCATGAGGCTAAGATATGGTGACACAACACCATGACAGATTCTGTGCACCTCATTCTTTGGATGTTTCCCGTGGACTCAGAAGGAATTTGGATATGAGACTGGTTCCATTGGAAATTTGATCCTCTTATCCTTCCATCCATATAAAGAACGTCCAAAACAGAGTTGGTATGTGATCTGGGTAACGATTTTGGTGCTGACTGTTCCTGGAATCCGAATTGGATTCTAGCTTGACTTGGATTGGGACTCCAACTTGGCTTGGCCGCCTTTGCTGCTCCTTTGCACCTCCACGTCTCTCTTTAAGCCCTT
>VSTD030004036.1:0-10518 GCA_008808055.3 Sporobolus alterniflorus
GGCATCAGCAGGATGTCTTATCATTCTGACATCCTGCTTATGCTTCTCTTTGTGCCATCGCAATAATTCTGACTCCTCCTTGTTTGCAAATCAATGATTCAAACGAGGAATGGTAGGAAAGTACCAAATCACCTTTTTAGTCCCGCCTTTTCTTCTATTTCTGTTGCAGTTCTCATCATCACCGTCGTCTTTTCTATGATTGAATTGGTCCAGTCCATAAATAGGGCATTTCTCAAGGTCTTCGTACTCAGGCCCACGATATAGAATGCAATCATTCTTGCACGCGTGTATTTTTTCCATCTCCAAACCCAACTGATAGATTATCTATTTTGCCTCATAAACGGTCTTAAGGACTATGTTTCCTTGGAGTAACATGTCCTTAAGGAGCGTCAACAAGTCCTTGAACCTACAATCACTCCATCCGTTGCTTGCCTTCAATAAGAAAAGTTTCACCATCACAAGTAGTCTCGTGTACTGAGCCACACAACCATGATAGAATGACTTCTTAGAGTCTTTGATCATCTTCTTGTACTTTACAAGTTCGCCATTACTGTACTGATCATCGTCGTCATGTCTCTCAACATTATGTACCATCTTCTCTATGTTATGCACCTGAAACTCATTGTCATCATCGGTGAACCCTAATATATCTGTCTCATTCACATCATCATGATCTTCTTCAACACCGATAGAGACCTCCCTCTCCACAAATGAATCTCTCATCTCTGCTTTGTTAAGTCCTTCCTCCCCATGTTTATTCCAACATCGATAATCCTCCAGGAATCCATGCTTGATCAAATGTGACCACAACACATCATCTGCATGATATTTCTTCTCGTTCTTGCAATGTTCGCAAGGACAATAAAGATTTCCTCTAATGTTGTCCAACATGTCTTTCTTCACAAAATCAATAAATGAATCTAACCCTTTGATATACTCATTGCAAAGGCGCGACCCATACATCCAACTTTGATCCGATGACATCTACGACAACAAATTATGTGTTGGATGATATATATCTAACATGTTTATTCAATTTTTTACTACAAGTGCTACAATATATAACTCTAATCTAGACAAAAAGAGCTACATCAAAGAAATTATGTTCGCGTGGTATAAGAGGCAAAAACAACAGGAGTAGGGGGGAGAGAGGAGGCGAGGACTAACCCTTACAAGAATTATGCTTTTTAGAGAACATGTCTAAAAAAAGGAAAGAAATGGTAAGAACAGGGCAAAATTGGGCGCCGCCACTTTTCTGCCCTAGCTGGGAGCGTGCTTTTTAAGGAGGATATGAAATGGAGATGCGCCATTTTAACGCTCGTCTCTCTATATACGGAATGGGAGATGAGCCCACTTTCATGATAAAAGAATACACGCCCCTAGCAACACGCGTCTGCTTTACTTGCATAATCGAAGATGCGCAATAGGAACGTGCGTCTCCTTTTTGTCAGAGAAGTGGACGCGTCTCAGATATTAACTTAACTGAGACACACTAAAAAGTAGATCATCTCCATTTTAGCCTCCACTGAGCCAGTTTCACTTCTCAATGATGCGGATGCATCTCGTTTTTTCAGATCAAAAATGATCGTCTTGGCGCGTGTTTTCAATCCGTATCTCCTATTTGAGTTTCTTACATAGTGACTAATTTTAAAAACTACAAAATTTGTTACATCCAAACACCGCCTTGCTTTCTAAAATCAAAGTATTTTGCTAAATAGCAATACTCTTTCGAAGCTCAAAAAATACTTCATATCCACGCTAATTGACTACGATCAATTTCCGTCATAGGTCTAGAGTATCATGTACGAGCGTTTTAATTGTGAACACAGCTACTCCCTACGTACTCTACACGCTGACCGATCGTTGGACCATCTCTTGCATATGTAGATATACAAATATAGCCTGCAAAACATATACAAAAACCATGCAGGCAGACCCTAACGAGCAGGAGGAGGATAAGAGAAAAATGCAGTTCTTGCCAGCAGTTTAGCTACAGGTGTTAACTCGCGAGGCAAGTGCGACCTACGCATGCACAATAACACGCTTGGTCTACCGGGTCCGGTGTGCTCTGTTCATCAGCGTTTACAGAGTACTGAAGTGTACGTGTCCAAAAATAATGTTGTGGACCCTCATCAGGAAGGGTTTTTTAATTATTAAAACGAGTGCAGTGGGAGGAGAGAGAGAAGGGCATCGAGAAAAAAAAACAAAGGCGCCATTCACTTTTCGTGATTTGACCTCACCATGCAGTCAGCAGTAGCAGAAGGGCATCATGCAGCGACTGCAGGGATCCACCATCTTCTCTCTGCCGACCCATCCCTGCCCTCTCCATGTAATACTGGAGTCTTCGTCTCTCTCTCCTTGCTACTCATTCAGTCAGATTCACGGATGCACGCCCTGGGAAATCACCGCGCAGAAAATTCTGCTTAAATTTACGCAAGAATATCCCGCGTGCTTAAGGTGTAGTACAGTAATTTGCAGATGCAATTGCTCCTCTCACACTCTACTGCACTAACACCTCACTATATATAGCTCTCCATATGTTGGGTCGAGCATTAGCTAGTTGTACATGTGTTGAATTTTTATCTTCTTGATATAGGATATGGTAGTAGTACCATTGTTTACAAATTAAGGCGCAAATAATAAAACAGTATCCCAATTAGCAACAGCTCTGCTGATGATCTGTTTGGGATGCTTGTGGAGTAGTACTGAAAAGGTAAGGAAGTGTTTGGTAATTTATCCTCCCCTTGGTCCAAGTGGTGGGCACCTAAGCTTAACAGATTTGTCGTCACCTCAATCTCTCTATTTGACTCTACTACAGAGTAAACTGCTTCCTCTAGCTCATCTCTCATGCACGCCCTTCCTCTCTCTCATTCTATTCATCCTGCAAGTCTGCAAGTACGTACAGTAGAGTTAGATTACTTGAGGCCAGTCCTGGTCTCTCAGGCCCTTCTGCCTGCACCGTATCCTAGCACCTTGCCGGTGCCATTGCCATTTTCACAACAAGACACCAACTTACCTCGATTCTAGGGCATGCCAAATGCAATGTGCAACCTGTTGACCTAAGATTAGGTCACACACCATAAGCACTTGGTCGTGCGGGCTGCAAACAAGTTGAGGCTGCTGTAGACCGGTCTGACCGGTTGAAGCTACCGGTCTGATCGATTTTCACGGATCTCACCGTGAAAGTCAAAGAATGCTTGCCCAGGAAGGACCCCGTCAGGGTAGGTGCGTCTTGGGTTGCCTTAGAGTCTGGTAAGCCATCTAGGACGCCTTCAATCACCGCCAGAATGAAGGAAGAACATCAATTCGGGTTGATGTAGAATTTAGGGTAGGAAGAGATAGAACATAGGTAGAGATAGATTGTTTTGTTTCGATTGGGTGATGGATGCCCTCAATCAGCCGTGACACCATGTATGTATAAGGTGGGGAAGTCTTGCCCTACTGGGCTTGTCAAATCTATCTTTTAAAATTCAAATTGGATCAGATTTGTTTGGACCGGTGCCACTAGGTGCTTGGGTGTATGACACTTCTCAGTAGTATGCTTGAAAGCTCCGCATGCCCTGCACTGCACATTACTCCCTTTAGAAGGGGCACCATCCTTTTTCATCGTCTTTGAGAGCTACCTATTTTTACGCCTATTGCATCGGTGCCTTGCGGACCTACCATTTCTCATCGAATTGTTATCCTTAGAAGAACTAGCTTTCTTCTCATTGTGATGGATCTCAGAGAGAGGAGCAACCTGAAATACCCCGATCTGAAAATCGAAGCTTATAATATATTTACGTACCAATCCCTGGATCAGTTGTTGGTACAATACATTATACCAGTGGTTCAAAGTTTTACAAACAGGATTAACGAAATACAAGAGCCTTCAACAGAATAATGGCAGCCACTAAAGCAACTATGAGGGTAGCCAAGACTACAGTTATGTCATCCTCACACTCTGACATACTAGCTACGACTATGAACCACCTCTGAAGGTAGCTAACCCTTCGGGACATGACTCGGGTGCGGACGCCAGCTACTCAAAATCTCTGGGGTCAAAGTCAGGATCAGCTGTGAAAACACAATAACAACAACACGTGAGTACAGACGTACTCCGCAAGTCCCACCTCACTAGGTCAGGGTAAAGCAATAGATAAGTATGCCATGATCATGTAAATGCATACTAATAATAGCAATGAATATAACAACGATAATAACGCAAGGGATGACTATAACCATCTAAATAGATAAGACATAGTCAAAGGTAGAACTCAAATCACCATACTCAGAATCTACGTGTGAGGCCCACACCATAACCTGTCCTATACCAATGACACAGTCATTCGAATGTGTTTCTAACTCTAAAGAGCTTGTACACATCCACAAGTCGAAACTACCCAACGACAGGCCGAACATAGGTGACACCCAGTCGTGGACTACCCCCCACTAACCACCCACAACCAACAAACCAGACCACTCTCAGTCAACAAACCAACTCATCCATTGGACGGCGCAAGAATAACCAGTGGGGTTAACCTAAGCCCTACCCATACAGGGTCGAGTGGGGCACGAAAAGTGAAGGCTAGGTGAGATGACAACACATCCATAGTCCTTAATCCTCGACAACTCGCCTACCTGTGTCCATCACCATGATGACCCTCGGGCGTAAGTCTACACCAACGGTAGCACTTACACGACCTCCACCATAACTCAACATCAAGATCATCTATCACCTCTAGACTACTCATGCGTACAATCATAAGGATAAACCACACAAATGCATACTCATATCAAGGCATAAGTGAACATCAACATGTAAACATGGCTTAGATAAGGCTATCAAGGAATGCAACACCTATATAGTGATCATCCTAACCAAGGTTCTAACTACATTAGGCATACACATGGGGTCAACATGATCAAAAGGTTCAGTGAGACTTGCCTTCATCCTCACTGAGGTCGGCTACGATGTCAACAGGATCATCTATGATATGAGGCTCCTCCTCAAAGATCGGCTCTTCGATACGCGACATACAACAAGCAAACAAACACATTTCAATACAATACATAACATGAAAATAATTTAAATAAATAGAACTTGAATTTAGGAAGGTTTTGGGACTAGTTTGGAAGGATTTGAATTTGAAATTCAAAAGATATGAATTTTGGAAGATGAAATTGTTTTCTGAAAATGGAAAAGCTTTTTTCGGTTAACTGGGCTGGCTGCGTGATCTGATGGGCCAATGGTAGTTACTGTGCCAGGTAGCTGGGCTAGGGAGCACACACATGCGTGGCCCAAGGCAGCCCACGCTACCATCGTCTCCAGTTAAACTGGACGGGCCTCATGGCAGCCTGGTGTGGCCCATACCGGTTCGACACAGCCCGCTCGGGAAAACAGAGTGGCGCCCAACACTTCTCTCATCGACGGCAGTGTGTGGTTCAACGCCGGTGAGGCGGCCGTGGAGGTGCTCGATGAGGTGCTAGGTGTGAGGGGAAATGGTCTTGGAGGCGGCTAGGTTTGATTTTGCTCAAGAAATAGTGGGGTTGCCTTGGGTTTTCAAGCATGCGGTGGCGAGGTGGTTCGGTCTCGATGATGGTCCAGTGTCCGGCTCACCGGAGCGAACAAAAGGTACTATGGTAGAGCCAGAGCGTTTGGCTTGGGGTGAGGCATATCTCTGGTGTCTTGATTTGAAAATGGTGCAAGGGTGTGTGGGGGGTGACATGGTGCGGCTAGGGTTGGGGGCAAAATGGTGGTGGGCTCAGCGGCTATCTTACCCGATAAAGGAGCGGTGGCACGCTGTGGGGGGAAGGAGCCGGTACATGATTCTTATAGGCGTGGAGCTCTCTTGGTGTACAGGGTCACGGGAAGTGAGGCTCAGTGTTGCGGTTCATGGAAGGCGGACTCGACGCTGCAGATCGGGTCGTGCTACGATGACTGCAACATTTTAATGGCGCTGGATGGCTCGGCAAGTGGCTAGGACAGGGGTGCACCCGGTGAGGTGGTCATCAGGAATGTGACTCGACGAGGCAGGTGGACGGAGCGGGGAAGGACAGCTTGCGCTGCCACGGTTGCACGGTGGCTCAGCAGACACAACGTGGTGGCAACGGTCGGGGAGAAGGGTGGGGGCCTAGGCATAGGGTCCTAGCTGATGTACACGAGGCATCTTTGACTTGGGTCGAATGGTTGGCATGTGACGGTGGCTGACGGCAGCGGCGACAGGCGAGGATGATCGGCATCGGTGCTCTAGAGCGACGAGAGCGGCTAGGCGAGTCCCGTGACTCCACGGTGACTCAAATTGGGGCAGCTCCTCAGCGAGATGGGCGTGCTCAAACAAGGTGGCGGTGGCCAGTGCAGAGAGGGGGACAGAGGTGGCACATCACGTGATGGTGACCGGTGGGGGCAGGCATCATGCGCTGTCCCCTGGCGACCAGGGGAATGAAGGGAAAGAGGAGCTGGGCTGGGCCGGGGCTGAGAGGAGAAAGGGCTAAGAACAGGAATCAGCCCTCGTGTGAAGAAACAAGTTTGGTAGGCTGAGAAATGGGGTTCGACCTAGATGAATAGGATGATTTTCGAATTTATAAACTATTCTATTTGAATTTTGGTTTTGAAATCAAGGTTTTATTTGAAAACAGGACGGTTTGGAAAATCCATAAATTTCAGGGCATTACAGACCTACCCCACTTAGATGGAATATTGTCCTCGAGATTCAGGGTGTTCCTCGAACAACTGTAGGTATTCTTCTGTCAGAGCATCTTCTTTTTCCCACTCCGCTTCGGCTTGTGACTGATGACTCCATTGTACCTTGCAGAGATTGATGGCTTTCATCCGAGTTCTTTTGGTCATGGTACCTAATATTTTTATGGGCACTTCTTGGTATCGTAGGTTGTCTTGTAGGTCTAGCGTGTCGGGCACCACTTGCTCTTCTGGCACTCGGAGGCACTTTCTGAGTTGAGAGACGTGGAAGACGTCGTGCACATCCGACAGTCGCTCCAGTAGCTTTAGCTTGTAAGCCACGATGCATATTCTTTTAAGAATTGGGTATGGACTAATGTACCATGGCGTCAGCTTCCCGTGGACTCAGAATCTGCGAGTCCTGCGTATCGCAGAAACCTTTAAATATACATGATCTCCCACGTCAAACTTTAAAGTTCGTCTTCTCTTGTCAGCATAGCTTTTCTAACGCGACCGCGCTATCCTTAGATTTTCTCAGACTTTGGCTATCTTTTCTTCTGTGGGCTTGATAAAGTCGGGTGTTTCAATGGCACGGTCTCCAACTTTTGACCACATCAACGACGTGCGGCACTTCCTTCCATACAACACCTCGAACAAGGCTTTCTTTAGACTTGCATGATACCCATTGTTGTAGGAAAACTCTACAAAGGCTAGGCTGTTTTCCCAACACTTGCCATATGCTAGAACACAAGCTCTCAACATATCTTCCAGCACTTGATTCACTCGCTCAGTTTGTCCATTGGTCTGTGGGTGATATGTTGAACTGTAATCTAGGTTGGTCTTGAGCACTTGATGCAGACTCCTCCAAAACTTGGATACGAATTAGGCACCACGATCAGAGATTATTGATTTGGGAACTCCATGCAATTTCAGGATGTTGTCAATGTACAACCTTGCCAACTTGTCTCTACCATACGTGGTACACACGGCTATGAAGTGCGTGACCTTTGTAAGACTGTCGATAATTACCCATATTGAGTCATTACCTTTTGAGGTTCTAGGGAGTCCATTGATGAAATCCATGCTTATGTCCTCCCATTTCCACTCAGGTATGGGTAGTGGCTGGAGTAATCCGCTAGGTTTTTGGTGCTCAATCTTGACTCATTGGCATATGTCGCAGTGCACAACAAATTTAGCCACGTCGCCCTTCATACCTCTCCACCAGTACTTGTCTCTCAAGTCCACATACATCTTGGTGGCTCTAGGGTGGATGGAGTAGGCAGAGTTGTGGGCCTCATCCATGATGGTGTTCCTATAGTGATCTTGTTCGAGCACACACAATCTCTTCTTGAACCATAAAATCCCATATTGACCCACTCTAAAATTTGGGGCCTTATTTCCTCCAGTTTGGGCTTTGATCCTCATCAGTTCTGCATCATCCTTCTAGGCTTCCTTGATTTGATCATCTACGATGGGGTGTATGCTGAGGTTGAATTTAAGGGAGCAGGGCACAATGGTCAAGTTTAGCTTCCGCATTTCTTTGCACAACTCCAATTCTTGGGTCACAAGGTGGTGGCAATAGGCTTTTTGACTCAGGGCATCGGCCACTACGTTAGCTTTATCAAGATGGTAGGGAATTTCCAAGTCATAATCCTTAATCAATTTCAACCATCTTCTTTGTCTTAAGTTCAGGTCGGGCTAGGTGAAGATGTACTTGAGGCTCTTGTGGTTGGTGTAGATCTCGCATTTGCTCCCAATCAAGTAATGTCTCCATCTCTTGAGTGCATGCACTACCGCGGTCAACTCTAGGTCATGGGTCAGGTAGTTTTTCTCGTGGGTCTTCAACTGCCTAGAAGCATAGGCTACAACTCTTCCTTCTTGCATGAGTACACAACCTAGGCCTCGTCTTGAAGCATCATAGTATACAGTGAAGTCCTTTCTGGTGTCAGGAATGGTCAAAACCAGAGCGGTGGTCAACTTTTTCTTCAACTCACAAAGCTTCTCTCGCAGGCATTCGTCTAGACGAACTTCTGATCCTTCTAGAGTAGCTTCATCATTGGCCTGACAATCTTGAAGAATCCCTTAATGAATCTCCTATAATAGCCGACTAATTCATGGAAGCTTCGGATCTCGGTAACAGTGGTAGGTCTTCTCCAATTTACTACGGCTGTCACTTTTTTGGGATCCATGGCTACCCCTTCGACAGTCAAGATATGTCCCAAGAAGCTTACTTTCTGTAGCCAAAATTCACATTTGGTGAACTTGGCATACAACTGGTGAGCTCACAACTTCTCTAGGTTTATCCTTAGGTGGTGACCATGCTCTTCAGTGCTTCGCGAATAGACAAGTATGTCATCAATGAAGACAATGACAAACTTATCCAATTCTTTGATGAAGACCTTGTTCATGAGATTCATGAAATAAGCCAGGGCATTGGTTAATCCAAACGGCATCACGGTGAACTCGTATTGACCATAGCGAGTTACGAACGTCATCTTGAGTACTTCTTCCAATCGAATCCTCAATTGCTAGTACCCGGACCTCAAATCTATCTTTGAGAAGTACTTGGCTCTTCCTAATTGGTTGAATAGGTCATCAATCCTTGACAATGGGTACTTATTCTTGATGGTCACCTCATTCAAGGCTTGGTAGTCTATGCATAGCCTCTGGCTTTTATCCTTCTTTTCCGGATTGGCGCTATCCACGACGATGAACTAGGTCTCACGTAACCCTTCTTCTCTAGCTCACTGAGTTGTTCTTGAGTTCTTTCAGCTCAAGAGTTATCATTCTATAAGGTCTCTTGGCAATTGGTGCAGTTCCTAGGGCTAGGTTTATGGCAAATTCGATGTCTTGGTTGGGTGGCAGGCCAGACAGTTCTTCGGGGAATACATCAGGGTATTCTTTCACAATGGGGATTTGTTCGGGGCTTTCGACTTTGAGTGTGGAGAGTGGGTTTAGGCAGACTTGATTGGATGTGGCAGGTCACGGTTATTCCTAGGTGGTTGGTCACAATGACGGTTCTTTTGGCACAAGCGATGGTCCCTTGGTGTTTGGTTAACCAATCTGTCCCTAGGATCATGTCTATCATGTGGGAGTTGAGTACTACAAGGCTGATGGGGAATACTACCCCACTTAGATTAATTTGGATGCTGATTACCCCCAAGTGGCATGGAATGTGGCCTCCAGGGGATTTGGTTAGTTGGGGTTTCTTTAAGGCCACTGTGGGTATGTCATGGGTTTCCACAAAGTAGGAGAAGATAAAAGGAGTAGGAGATTCTAGAATCAAAGAGTACAGTAGCTAAGAAGGAGTGAACCAGTAACTCACCAAGTACCACGTCTAGTGTATCCTCAGCTTGCTCTACATAGACATGATTGACCTTTGCTTTGCCATACAACTACTGGGTCTTGGCGGGTGCGGCATGAGTGGGTCCAATCATTTGCTTGGGTCCATTCATGGAGTTGGAGAAGGTTGATGGAGCCGTCTTCGGGTATGGATAGTTGGCGATGAAGTGGCCAGTCTCTCTATAGTTGAAGCACGTCTTCGGGTTGCACACTTAACTTCCTCTTGTTTGTTGCTTCTAAAAAGATCCCTGGGACTTTGCGGTGACGGTGGGCAGCCGGTAAGACATAGCAAGGGCCTGGTATGAGACCTTGCTATAGCTCTTCTGACCAGAGAAGGTGGGTTGCTGTAGCTTCAAAGTCTTCTCCTGTGAGTATGTCTTCTTAGCTTCAAACTTTCTCTTCTTGTCCCTCATTTCATCTTGCTTGTTCTTTGCGGTGGTGATGGCCTTGTTTACCATAGTGTTGAAGTCGTGGTAAACACCACCTCCAATCAAAGTTCTCAACTCAGGGTCCAGGCC
>VSTD030004037.1:0-10517 GCA_008808055.3 Sporobolus alterniflorus
CGAATGTGTGAGCGCAAGAATCACCTAAATCGGAGTTACGGTTAAGAAGTTATGAGGGTTTGAAGTTAATAGATTAATTATGTAATTAGTATTAATAGATTAATTAAGAAAAGGACCAGATTGTAATTATAAAAAGTTAAATAGGGACCTAAATGTAAAATTACAGGGACTAAAATATAATTATGAAAAATTTCAAGGGTGTTTTTGCAAAATTTCAAGGTTCCAGCGATTTTCGGGATTTGTGGAATTATTTTCCTTAAGAAAAATCCGTAGAATATGTCCACAGCACCGTGGACCGGATCCACCGTCGCCGGCTCATGGGCCTACGAACTTCATTAAACGTTGGTCATTGGTTTTTGGATCGACGGCTCGGATTGAATCAAGCAAATCGGTATCACAGCCGATGCAAGAGTCATCCGGTGCTGATCCGACGGCTGAGGCGGTTGGCTCTGGTCGGGGACGGCGTCGGCTCATGCTCGCGGTGGTGCGTCACGTCCGAGCGTGGTGGCTCACCGGAGTTCGAGTTTTCTCGAGCTACGGTGGTCGGTTATCGATGAGGTTTGCTCCTACGGAATCATAATGATGAGGGAAACATGTTTATGCTAACCTTAATCGGTGGAGAGCGACAACAAAGTCCAGCAACGGTGAGGCGGCTCGGTCGGTGCTTGTCGACGGTGAGGGCAGCCTCCAGTGAAGTTTCGGCTCTAAGGACGTGCGCCAAGGCTTCCTCGATCTCCCTTCTAGCTTCTCGACCGACCAATTGCACCGATCAGTGGCGGAAAACTCAAATTTGGTGGCTACCTAGGGTTTGGCGGGTTCTTGACTTGCGGCTGAAAATTTGCACTATATGTGGCGCTATATATAGGGGTTTTTAGATAGGATCGTAGTCGGCAAGGACTCCAACACTTTCCTAGTTTGCATCGAACACTATCTCATGAAGATTCAAAAGAAATTAGGAAGGGGATAAACGCGATTTCGAACGATCAGCTTAACACACAGGCCGCACGCGCGGTGGCCGGCTGGGCCGTGCCGAATTTGACCCGAAGCCGATTTCCAATTAAGAAATTCTTTTTCTTTTTCAAATCTGTTTTGTAAATTACAAATCAATTTGAATTCAAATCAAATTTGAACTTCAACAACTTCTACTCGTACAATAAAATACAAGAGCACTTCATCACTCCAAGAAAAATATGCAACAGCATGAATACAACAAATAATTATTTACTTTAATATATAACCTTATAGAATTCTATTCTTTTTGAAAATCATGGCGTTACAACTGCTCATGATATTTGGCTTAAATTGTGCAATACTTATGAGGGTACTTCTGAGATTAAGTCTTCGCGTAAAGATACTTACAATAGGTAGTATCAGACCTTCTCTCAGAAACCTGGTGAATCTCTTGATGATTGCTTTGCTAGATTTGAGTCCATTGTGAGTAACTTACGTTCTTGTGGTCCTCTTGCATATTCTGATAATGAACGTGCTAAATAATTATTGTTTGCCTTGATGATCATGTTTGGGGTATGAAAATCACTGCTTTAGAGGAATCTGCAGATTTTGCTAGCCTAGACATAGAAAAATTGTTTAGCAAGCTTAAATCTAATGAATTGTCTCACAAAGGTCATCCTAATCATGATGCTTCTCTTACTAGTAAGGCTTTGGTTACTAGTGCTTGTGTTGGTGGTCATGATGCTTTGGAGTTTGCCTTGTCCTCTTTGGCTGTAACTTCTGATGAGTAGTATGAGAGCATCCCCGATGATGAGATTGCTCTGCTGGTAAGAAAGTTTTACACCTTGCACAAGTTCCGCACGGAGAGGAGGTCACCCAGGGGTTGCTTCATGTGCGGTACCACCCACTTCATCATCGACTGCCCCAAGAGGAAGAAGCTCGACTCCTCCAACAAGTATGACTACACCAACCAGAACGACTCCAGCAACAAGGGCGACAACAAGTAGAAGTACCACTTTGGAGACAAGAAGAAGTTCTAGAAGATTATGTCTTGAGTGTGTGCTACCTTGAGCGACTTCAACTTCTCTAGTGAAGATTCCTCAATCTCAGAAGAGGATGAGAAGCCCAAGTGCATGAAAGCCGACTTCACCATCCTTTGCCTCTTGGGCTCCCGTTCCCCCCCCCCCCCCTTCGGTCGCCCCCTCGGTCCTTCAACTTGAAAGACAACATCCTTCCTGATGAAATGTATCCACTGAGCGGATCATTTGTGTGGCTAAGAGATACACGCTCGTAGAAGGGGATCTCTATCGGTGTGGTGCCAACGACATCCTAATGCGGTGCATAACCCAGGAAGATGGCTATGAGCTACTCACAGAGATCCATGGAGGTGATTGTGGCAACCAAGCTTCATCTCATACGCTGGTCGGTAAAGCCTTTCGGCATGGCTTCTACAGGCCTACAACCCTTCAAGACACCATCGAGCTAGTAAAGAGATGTGAGGCATGCCAGTTTAATGCCAAGCGGATCCACACACCGACGTAGACGCTGCAAATGATCCCACTCTCATGGTCGTTAGCCATATGGGGGCTGGATATCCTGGGTCCGTTCCCTAGGGCCATCGGAGGATTCTGGTATCTGTACGTCTCCATTGACAAGTTCACCAAGTGGCCGAAAGCAACCCCTGTGGTCAAGATTAACAAGCAATCCGCAGTAAAGTTTATAAAGTCCATCGTCTGTAGGTTCAGGATCCTGAATAGGATCATCACCGACAACGGGTCCTAATTCACCAGCAGCGCATTTCAAGGATACTGTGAGGATCATGGCATCCAAATATGCTATGCGTCTATTGCTCATCCAGAGAGTAATGGACAGGTCGAGAGAGCCAATGCTAAAATCTTCAAGGGCCTCAGGACACACACCTATGACTACTTGAAGAAGCATGATGCCAAGTGGATTGACGAGCTTCCATGCGCACTGTAGGCCAACCAAACTTCTTCAAGCTGAGCGTGATGATGTCAACCTCATTGACGAATGAAGATGGCATGCAGCTCTCCAAAATGCATGGTACCGCCAGGAGCTCTGGCGCTACCACCAGCGGTTTGTGCATAGTAGGCAGCTCCAGGTGGATGATCTGGTGCTCTGACGCATACTTACCCGTGAAGGTCAAACAAGCTCTCCCTCCACTGGGAGGGTTCTTTTCAGGTGACACAAGTTTGCCGGCTTGGATGCGTCTGCCTGGCTACGGAGGATGGAACACCACTGCCAAATCCATGGAACATAGGGCACCTCCGTAAGTTTTATCCTTACTGCAGCGGTGAGACCATTTTTTCCTGTATAGATTGTCATAACGTCTAGAAGCAGTCTTGGAACAACTAAACTCTGGCAGGACTTGCTTCCCTTGTCATCCAGAGTGGGCCATTGTCTTCCTGTGTCAGCCTATTTTCTCCTATGTAATATCATGTTATGGAAACTTTTAGCCTCACCATGTTCGCAATTATGTTCATAAATTATGCTTCAATTTATGTATGTTTTTGCGCTTCTTAACCCTCATGTCGTTAGTTGTTTTTCTCTATTTCACCCCTTGTCCAAGTTGTGCAACCTTGTCACAGGTGGGTCTGTTTGAGGTTCCTTTGACCTACCTGGGGTCCCTTGGTTATTTTCCTGCTTAGGGTCCCATGTTGCCAAATGGCCGCCCCTCGAAAAGGCTATTGCTAATGGGGGGCCCGATATGTGCAGTCTGCTTAGCCTGGTCATATACCCTAAGTGTGCACACCCCAGCTCCTGAATGTTGCTGGCTGATTACTGGGGGGGGCAAATTCTGCACCCCCTGAATAGGTCCATAATCATAACCTAGATAGTGTCACACTAAATTACCCATGCCCGTACGATGACTAAGGGTCGTTAGCCATAATAGGATCAAGTGCAGAGAAGTGGACTCGTGAGCAAAGTTACGTTTTGCCTATCATACCCATGCGGGTTTACAACACACCTTTTAGATCCCGAGTGGGGACCGGGCCTCCCATGGGGGCCAGGGGGGCCACCGTTGACTTTTTCTAGCATTGATGGTGGGCACTCCTGGACTCTCCGACAGCTCCTCCCAAGGGGCCCACCATCAACATTTTTTAAGCATTGATGGTGGGCACTCCCAGATCTCCATCAGCACCCGCCACGGGGCCTACCATAGACATTTCCTAGCATTGATGGTGGGCTCTCCTAGACTCTCCAGCAGCACCTCCCAGGGGGGCCGTCATTGACATTTTTTAAGCATTGATGGTGGACACTCCCGGATCTCCATTAGCACCCACCAGGGAGCCCACCGTCGACATTTTCTAGCGTTGATGGTGGGCGCTACCAGACTCTCCGGCAGCACCTCCTAGGGGGCCCACCGTTGATGCATTTTAGCGTTGATGGTGGGAGCTCTTAGATTCTCTGGCAGCACCTCCCAGGGGGCCCATCATCGATGTTTTTAAGTGTTGATGGTGGGCGCTCCCGGATCTTCGTCAGCACCCGCCAGAGGGCCCACCGTCGATGTTTTCTAGTGTTTATGGTGGGCGCTCTTGGACTCAACGGCAGCACCTCCAAGGAGGCCCACCATTGACATTTTTCAGCATTGATGGTAGGCGCTCCTGAATTCTCTAACACCGCCTCCCAGGGGGCCCGCCGTTGACATCCTGCACTAAGTGGAAGTCGTTTCCACACTTCTGGCAATGCTTCCCAGGGGGCCACTATGGTGCATACTACCGTTATGATGCATGCTACGAGCAGGATGCTTTTTCCATAAAGTTTTTTGGGTACTTGCGCTGCTAAGGACCCGGAGAATGCAACTGCAACAAGTAACTCCAAAGTTATTTACAACACAAGAGTCCTGGCTAAAAACAAAAGCCGGTATGGGAACCCTATGCATCTTCCATCAGGTGTTGGAACCGTGCAGCCACAGCCTTGGCAACCTCCTGGAGGCCGCTACTAGCTGCTTCCTCTGTCCCTGCAACCGGTCCAAGCATTACCGGATCTAGGGAGACAGTAGGGTCCCAGCTCTGAAAACTCATCAGCACATGCTCCACCACTTGCTCCACTAGGACGTGACCCTCAACCTCTAGTTGGTCACAAACGACCTCCTCCAGCTTCAGCATCTTTGCCCCTGTGGAATCAAGCAGCGGGAGCGCGGTGTTCACATCTTGTACCAGCTCCCCAGAGCAAAGTAGACTGAAGCTGAGGGGCACCAGGGCAGTCTTGGTTTGGCCCAGAAAGTCCAAGATTTTCTGTGCCTTGGCCACCTGGACCGCCTGCAGCTCATCGAGTCTTTTGCTCGTGGCAGCCAGCTCCTCAAGCTGCTTCTCGGCCAGCCATTTCTCATGGTCTACCAGCTCCTGCTCTCTGTCCTCTAGCTCTTTTCGACTAGCGGCTAGGTTGTTTGCCTGAAGATCGACATTGAGCTCACGGGTGAGGAGGCTCATGCGCAACTCTCCCATGCGTCGTTGTTCCTCCTCCAGGGTGGACTCGTGTGCATTGAGGTCGGCCTCACGAGATGACAACTCCATGCACCCACGCTCAAGCGTGCCGATGACCTCTTCTTGCTGCAACCACCTGCTCTTGATGAGCAATAGTAATTGATTGCTTGTTGAGGTCCTCCTGCGCCTTGATGTTGGCCTCACCACAGGCCTCAGCCGTGGCGTACAACTCTTTGGCACCCGCCATCGGCTCCTTGGCCTTGGCGTCGAGTAGACCAATGGCAACATGCTTTTGATTGAGCAGGAGCTCCACCACATCCAGCTGCTCCTACTTTGCCACCGCCCTCTCCCTCTCGGAGGTGGTCCACTCCTTGAGCAGGGAGCCCCACTCTGTGAAGTGCTACCGTTCTTCCTCAATGTCAGCCCACTCTCGCTGGAGCACATCCTGCGCTTGGCGTAGCGTGAAATGGGTCGTGCCCATTGCCTCATAAAGGGAGATGTGCCTAGGAGCACAGAGCCCGGGGTGCCCTGTGACAACCTCTAGCTTGTTGCCATCGCCGTCACAAGCCGTGGCAACATCAGTAGTCGTGGTCGTGTCCACCTCGAGGACAATCTCGGGGGTTGCTTCTCCCGAGTGTGTCCGTGAGAAGGGCGCCTTTGCAGCTGGCTCATTCATGGTTAGGGCAGCACTAGTAGCCGCCACACCTTCTGTAGAGTCAAGTTCAAGAGCCGGGTCACCACCACCACGGGTCACATCTGCCACCAGGTCCTGGGGGCCACCGCCTCTCGTAGCGCCACTTTTTCAGATCCCCGGGATGCCGACATCGCGAATGGGTTCATCGCCCTGTAGCATATGAGCAAGGGTTAGAAAACCTGGATGAAGAATGAGAAGAAAAAATGCTTGTGGGGAGGGGGGTGTCACACCCGGTTTTAAGCCCAAACCAAATGCTCATAGCATGTGTGCCCAGGAATCAAGTTTACACACACACCGTACAGAAAATGGATACAGAATAACCAATGTCACAATATAATATATTTATTACATGAATAATGTCTTACAAAAGACTAAGTCGAACACTCTCGAAGACATAGCAACGGAACGGCACCACAACTCCATAGGTAGTTGACCGGGGGTAATCGCTCACCTCTAGAACAACTCTCCATCGATGTACTCCAAATCTTCTTCAGCTTCTGAGCAGCAGTTGGGCAAGTATGAGTACACTTATGGTTGGTACTCAGCAAGTGGTGGGAAATAACTATAACTATATGCAACTAATAATATCAGAAACTTAAAGCAAGAAGCATCCTATACGTAAGATTCATTGACACTTTAGCAACCTATTTGCTATGTGAAGTTCAAACTACCAAACCCCATTAGTTCATTAAAAAGGGTTGACCGAGGGTTACCTCACGACTCATGACCAATCTCGAACCAATGTTGCCTCATAACTTGACAAGTCTCACCAAGACTTATTCCCACCCATAACCAAACCAATACCCACTAATCCGGTGAGGATCCTAGACCGCTTGTAACCGTAAGCACGGCTATCATGACAGTTGTACACTCTGCAGAGATTAGCACCCTGTACCCACACGTAGTGATTTCATCACCTTTCGATGACTAGAAAACCTCCATATTGCCATGCCCCGGATAGCACAATCACACTTCTGTGGTGTGAGGCCAGGAGATCACTACATGCCTATACAAATGTTAACTATAGGTGCATCTTATGCTTCCTACAGTACCCCTAATTAGTAAGCAAGTCGTTCCGTACCAGACACGTGGTGGCACATGTTGTCATGGGGTGTCTACTCTCTAGAACTGATCCTTAGTTGATTCGAGCGTGACTTTCTGCAAATGAGATACCTTTCCTTCCCACACCATACCTCGGGCGCCTTTCCAATCCATCCACTATCCCACTCCATACCAAGAGGTACCTTTCCAAACAATCCACAATACCATCCGTACACCGGGTATCTTTCCAAAACATCCCTTGCTCAAACCACAGCATCTAACTACCTCATACCATCACCAACATCTCGTGCTAAACCAGCACAGTGTCATGCTCAACTAGCAATAACACATTGGTGAAGTCCACAAAAATCTCAATAAAGAGAAAGAACGACTCTACTATAACTACAGGGCTAAGCAATATCTACCCCTACTCTCATCCCATAACCAATGCAAAATAAACTCTAATATCAATTTAATGCATGCGTATGTGTAAAGGTAGAGAGAAAAGAAGTTCTATGTGGTCAAGGACACTTGCCTGGATTCCTCGCTAACTGCTGCTCAAAGTCTTCTTCTTCGAGATCTTGAAGGTTATCGAGGATCGCAGCGTCTAAATAATAACGACCAGAAATAAGTAATACAAACAATAAATAAAACAGTATACCAAACAGTACCTAAATACTAAACAATCAGTACCAAAATATTGTACCTGTCATTGCGAACGCGTGAGCGCAAGAATCGCTTAAATCAGAGCTACAGTTTAAAAGTTATGAAGGTTTAAAGTTAATAGATTAAAAAGGTAATTAAGATAATCTAGATTAATTAAGGTAGGGACCTAATCATAATTATAAAAAGTTAATTGGGCACAGAAAAGTTCAGGGGTTAAATGTAAAAATTCGGCTGCTAGGAATTTTTAGATTTTTCAAAAATATTTTCCTAAAGAAAATTCCATGGAATAGGTCCATGGACCGGTGAGTCAGCTCACAGGTCTACGACATTTACATTAAACGTTGACCATTGAAAAGCTGATCTACGGCTCAGATCGATTCGCTCGAAGGGGTATCACATGTTCTAATCCGGGACGTAGAATCTAAGATGTATGGTGCACATAACTCTTTGAGCTCACCGGAGCTATGTGGCCACGGCGCTACAGCATACTAAACTAGATGAGATCTTCACCTTCGGGGCAGCGTGGGACGGTGAACGTACCTAGGTGGCTCACAGGTGGCGCGGGCAACTGGGAAGAGGCGTGCAACGACGGGGCGATGACATCGACCTTCGACGTCAAGGGGAGCTCACTCCGATGACTGGCTTGCCTCGTTCCTTAGTCCAACAGGTGCGGTGTGGCATATTAGAGCTCAACACCGGGTTGGTCATCCTCGGGGAGGGTTGTAGTAGCGCAGCGGCGAGGAGTGGTAGCGCCTAGGGTTTTGGCTCAAAATCTTGAAATCAAGAATGATGAGGGTCCTATTTATCGTGCTTTTGCTATCCAAATGTGTGCAACAAGGATTCGCCACCAATTCTATCTCTAATCTGGGCTTTCCTACCGAGTTGGTTAAGATTCGATCGAAAGGGGAAAAAATTTCTCCGTGAAGAACAAAACTCGTGTTCATCCTCCTGCATCCGATCCGGTCATTGGTGTCGTTGGGCCAAGGTGGGTCGCACGGGGTGCGGCATCGCGCGGACAATAGGTCAGCATGACGGTCGGCGGCCGACGGCGAGCGGCGGCGCTGGCAGCGCAGACCAGACGCACGGAAGCAGGGGCTTCACTCATGTGAGTTGGGCCGGGATGGGCTATTGCTGGGCTGAGCGTATAGGACTGGACTGGTGTCGGCATCACAGGTCAGAGATTGGGCCTTGCGACTCATGAGAAAATGAAAGGAAGAAAAAGAAAAAAATAACAAGGTCGGCTGGGCTGGCTGGTCATGGGAACTGGGTTTCGGCCCACGGCCTATTTTGGTTATAGGAAAAATCTTTCTATATTTTTACAAACTCTTTTTAAATAGAAATCTGTTTTGAATTCAAATCCAATTTGAACTTTGAATGACTCTAGTCGCAACGTTAAATCTAATAGCACACATCAATACAAAATAAAATGTGGGCGGCATGAAAATGCAACAAACAAATATATACCTCCTAAATTAATTTAATAATTTAGAAAATAATCTTTTTCTTAAATAAATTTTAATCTTCTTCTAAAATCTAAAACAATTTTTTATTCTATTAAGAAAAAGTTTTAAAATTTAGTGAATTTTAGTAACATTCCAAAATTTGTAATTTTGGGGTGTGACAGGGGGGCTAGAGCCGCTCGATCCTGTAGTGGTGGCGGGCCTCTTACCCGCCGCTTTCGGGTCTGGCGTCGTGTCGGGGGCCCCCTGGCGTTGTTTCGTGCCACGTCAGGACCGCCGGAGCTGTCGGGTCTCGCCACAGCCACAGACTGAGCAGCCACCTTTACCATCATGGCCTCCTCACCCACCACCTTAGTGGTGATCTCCTCAGCCACCTTCACCGATGCGGCCTCCTTTGCCGCCGTCGTGGCCTCCTTTGCCTTTGTCGCAGCCTCCTTGGCTGCTGCCGCATCTAGAGCCTTCTTGGCTATCGTGATAGCCGCTACTATTGTTGCCTCCCTAACTTTTGCGGCAGATCCGCCGCCATTGGACCTGCCTGGCACTGTCGATGCTGCCGCCTTTGGGATCAGCTGCGGTGCGAGAGCCTGCTTTGGGGCCTGCTGCCCCAGCAGTGGGAGCCCATCGACCGAGGACCCATCGCTACGAACCAGCCTCATCCTCCTCACAGGAGGGACTATGTCCTCACACGATGTCTTGATGTCGCTAGATGCTATCCGGGAGCCCACTTTGTGAGTAGGCCCGGACGGCACTACTTTTTCTTTCCCCATGTCGGGACCTGAGGCAGCGTCAGCACTCCTCCAGCTACTGACAACATCCATCCTGGGGATGTGCATGCCACAGAACTGATTGCCCATCTACCACACTATGATATCAATATCGTCCAGCGTGGGCAACTCCTTCAGCAGGAGTGACCTTGTGGCCTGGTCCAAGCAAAGTGGTGTGCACCGTGCCAAGGGGATGGTGAAGCCGTGTGAGGATGAGTCGACGCTCAACTTCGACAGCATCCCAGTCAACACCATCAGCTCCAGGCCCGACCCGTCACCGTGCTCCAATTGCGTGGCATCATTCTCCCCAGTGTACATTCAGGCCGGGCGGGCACGCAACTGGAGACGAGGGATGCACTTCGATAGAAAATCAAACAGCACCATCATCGACATCAAGCCATGCTCGGCCAAAAACTGGATCCTCTTCAACATGGGTAGGTAGGATGACTTGTAGTTGGTAGCCTTCTCCTAGCTGATGCAATGGCCCATCGGT
>VSTD030004038.1:0-10517 GCA_008808055.3 Sporobolus alterniflorus
GTAGGTGCAAACATAGTACTTGGCTAAAGAAATTAAAATGGCTAAATTAATAAAAGCTAAGGATCAACTGCTAGTCATTGTATCCTTAGTCCCGTCAAACCCTTAGTGCTTTGCATGTCTAGGAGTCGGCTATTTATGGCCACTTTGATGGGTCGGTCTTGCTGAGGTTTAGTTGCTCAGCCTTTGCCTTGTTGATTTAATTTGTGTAGGTGTAGTTCCTCTCTCCCTTCCGGTGATGCCGAGGGTGGTTACCAGTGAGTGGTCTAGACTCGACGGTTGGACCCATGTTGGTAGACCCGTAGGCATTGACCGCTTTTGAGGGTGGCACCATAGGGCAAGGTGTTGCCCTTGTATCGTCGAGTGATACGGTTTCGCATCCACGTATACTTTTCGCTATAAAACTCTATTGTATCAAATCTTGAATAAAAATTTGTAATACTTTATATTAAGAGTATTTAATTTATGGTTTGTATGTGTGTACTTGTGAATTCTTGCTTCGACAAGAATCCTTCAACAAGATCCAGGTTAACAACCTGTCTTAGCAGATGGGGGTGTTACAGTTTCTCGCTTTTTTCATCGAAGGCGGCTTCTCATGCTGGCGAAGGTGCAGGGGGCTGTGCCAGCTGGATCATCGAGCATGTGCGTTGGTGATCTTTGGCATGGCATTAACCAATTAGATGAGGTTGGTCTCAGGAGTGCCTCCGTAGCTCCGGTGGAAAACCAAGGAGAGGATCAGGCTCCACATTCTCGTGCGGGTTCTCATGAGGTTAAAGTGGTTTATGGTGGTTCGCATGGAGGTTGAGATGTTCTAGGCTCGTCGACTGGCCCATGACGTGGTTGCGGCGGGGGTTCTGTGAAGAATAATGCTGCTCAAATCTTGGGGATGCTGCCGGGCCTTTTTCCCCTTGGATGAGATGTTCTTTTGTCGATATACAATATTCACCGTCGATCGGCATGGATCGTAGTTAATGGGAAATTATATTGGAGGAACTTGTACGTATGGGTCTCCTTGTAAAGCATGAGCCTATAAGCGAAGGTAAAAATGAGTAAAGTGTTGTTGTTATAATTATGAATTGTGTAGATTCGACATTTTGACAGTGCCTTCACACAGTTACACAGTGCCTTCACACAGTTAACTGTGCACTGACATTGTTAAATCTTAGGATAAAATTGAAAAGCGTCACCCTCACCTTTGAGTGTTACTTTGGCAGGGCTGGCTTCGTCGAGGTAATGATTCTTTGCTTTTTGAGTTCATGAGTCACCTTAGTGCGACTTTGTGATTTTTTAAAAGCATCACTCTCGCCTTCGAGCATTAGTTTGGTGGGGCTAGCTTCGTCGAGCTAACAGTTCTTTGCTTTTTCAGTTCATGAATCACCTTCGTGTGACTTTGCGATTTTTTAAAAATGTCACCCTCGCCTTCGAGCGTTAGTTTGGCAGGGCTAGCTTCATCGAGCTAATGATTCTTTGCTTTTGAGCCCCTTGTGTTTTTCTTTGCCTCTTTTTTCATCAGAGGGCTTTGGTATTCAGCCCCCTGTATTTTGGAGTTGCCTCTTTTTTATCGAAGGTCTTCGTTTTGAGCCCTTTGTGTTTTGGGGTTGCCTCTTTTTTCATTGGGGGACTTTTGTTTTGAGCCCCTTGCATTTTGGGGTTTCTTATTTTTTCATCAGAGGTCTTTGTTTTGAGCCCCATGTGTTTTGGGTTGCCTCTTTTTTCATCGGAGGTCTTTATTTTGAGCCCCTTGCATTTTGGGGTTGCCTCTTTTTTCATTAGAGGTCTTTGTTTTGAGCCCCTTGCATTTTGGGGTTGCTTCTTTTTTCATCGGAGGTCTTTCGTTTTGAGCCAACGATTGAAGGTTGTGATAACGCACTTTTGGTCATTGGCTTTGGCTTACCTAGTGTAATAGCTTTTGTCGAATATGGAGCTAGCGTTGCTAGCGATTTCAATAGTGGTGGTCGATATTTTAGGGGAAGGAGCTTGTGTTGCTGCTTCAGGATTACATGGGCTTCGCCTCACTAAAAACCTCACACCCTTGCGGGCTTCCCCTATGAGGAAAAGAGTATGGGTCCCACAGAAATAAATGCGAGAATTTGGAAGTAATGATGAAGGCTTGTTTGTAAATTACAGGACTTACGCCTTACAACTTACTTAAATATAAAATTGTCGAAGGATTTTTGTGTTCCATGAATGCTCCAGCTTTGGCCCTTAGGGATCTACGAAGCAGAAAGCCCCTGGCCTTATCTTTTCTATAATCACATACGGTCCTTCTCACTTTGACTCGACCTTTCCTGAGCTCTCTATGCGAGGGCTCTGCAGTAGGTCCAAGTTACTGACATTGAGATCTTTTTTCTTGTCCTTAGGATCCCTCCAGGACCTTGTCTCGTCTTGATACTTCTGCAAATTAGCTACTGTCTTTAGTGTTTCTAATTCCAGTAAATCCTATTCCTCAGCTTCGCTAGGGCACGATGGTGCCTCCGCTGCTATGTGCAGACTCTTGTGCTTAATTTCTTCGGGTAGTACTGCTTCAGCTCCGAACAATAACCAAAATTGGGTGAAATTGGTGGCTCTGCAGACCGTAGTGTTGTGGCTCCATACTGCCCTTGGCACGACCTCCGCCCATTTGCCCTTCTTTTTGCCTTTGAGTATTTTCTTGATTGCATCAAAAATCAAGGCGTTGGCTCGCTCAACTGCTCCGTTGAACTGTGGGTGTTATACAGATGTGAAGGTGATCTTCTTCCTGACTTGGTGACAAAAATCTTTGAACATTGCACTATCAAAATACTTGGCACTATCGACGGTGATCTATTGAGGGACTCCGTAACGACAAATGATGTTTTGCCAGAAATTTTTTTGGATGGTGGCTGAGGTTATATTGGTTACGGGCTTCGCTTCAACCTATTTGATGAAGTACTCTACTGCGACAATAGCGAAGGTGTAATTCCCTTGTACTGTTGTGAGTTTGCCCACAATGTTCATGCCCCACCGCTGCAGGGGCTAGGATGGAGCTATCAGCTATGAAGGCTGCAGGGGCTATGAGAATTTTTGGCAAGCTTCAGAAGTTGATACCAATCTTGTGGTGTCGTCAATCATTGCCGGCTAGTAAAATCCTTACTGAAGAATGTTAGCTGCCAACGTGTGGGCGCTGATGTGACCTCCACAAATTCTAGCATGAACTTCTTAGAGTATCTCTTGGCCTTCGATCTTGCTGATGCAGCGGAGTAAGGGGCCTGAGACGGAGGTCTTATACAGCTCATTGCTGACTATCTGGTAATCTTTCACACGTTGCTTCACTCTAATATGATCATTTTTGTTGTCTGGCTCATAATAATGGTGGAAGTATGCCATTATCGGCGCTCTCCAATATTCTCTTTCAATAATATCTATAAGCCTGGGCTCTAGCAAGACTGTTTTAACTGAGGCATCTTTGATCACATGGAAGAACATGTCAGCGGGCATTGGGGTGTTGCGGGTTGCAGCTTTTGCTAGATCATCAGCTTTGGCGTTTTTGTTTCATTCGATGTATTCCACTGTGAATCCCTTGGAATAACTCTCCATTATGCGTACTAAGGCTAGATATTTCTCTAATGTTGGCTCCTGTGGTATGCATTCTTTCTCAATTTGTTCTGACACTACTTTAGAATCCGTACGAAGCATGCAGGTTTGCACGCTGATGGTTGTTAACCTTCGGAGGCCCAACAAGATAGCTTCATACTCTGCGATGTTGTTTGTGCATTTGTTTTCGTCGCCAGTGAACTGAAGTCTAGCTGTGTAACACAACTTTATTCTGGAAGGCAAGGTTAAGATTGACACTGCTCTAGCTCCGGTGCTGCCCTAGGCTCCGTCACAATATACTAACCAGGGGGACTCTTGCACGGTGTCTGCCTAAGACTGTGGCTCCGTCCATTTTGCCATGAAATCTGCCAGGATTTGTGACTTTATTGTGGTACACCTTTCAAAATTGATAACATACTATGAGAGTTATGCCGCCCATTTGCCGATTCATCCAGAGTTGTCTCTGTTGTGAAAGGTGTCATGTAACGACTAGTTTGTTTAGACTCTTATGTGGTGGGCCATGAAATAATGACGTAGCTTCCTTGGGCACATAATTACCGCATAAAAAATCTTCTCAACCTCAGAATAGTACTTTTTGCATCCAGCTAGAACCTCCGATACAAAATATACCGGGTATTGCTATTTTCTTACAGCTCTAGAATATGCCACTTCCTTTTCCATGACTAGGGCTCCACTCACTACTGAGTGTATGGTGGAGGCATATAATATGAGGGGTTTTTCCTGCTCTAGACTTGACAATGTGGGTAAGTACTGAAGGTAGTTCTTCAGAACATCGAAGGCCTTTTGTTGTTCAGGCCCCAACTCAACTTTTGTGGAGCCCCGTAGCACACTGAAAAAGAGCAAACTCATTTCTACCAGCTTTGCTATAAACCTGTTTAGTGCTGCTATACGACCCGCTAGGTTTTGCACCTCCTTTCTTGTTTGCGGACGTTGCATTTGAAGAATTGCTTTTATTTTGTCGGGGCAAGCCTCGATGTGGATACCAAGCAACCCAATACCTTGCCTCATGTTACCCCGAAGACACATTTCTTTGGGTTGAGCTTGAGCTTACCTTCGCGTATATTGGCAAAAGTTTCTGTCAGGTCGATGATATGCAAAGCTTCCTTCCTGTTCGCTACCACGATGTCGTCAAGGTATGAGAATATATTTTTGCCAACTTGATCCTTCAGTACTGCCTTGGTCATTCTACAAAATGTGGGGGCAGCATTGTGCAGCCCCTCCGGCATTCTCATGTTGCAATATGTGCCAAACGGCATTATGAAACTTGTTTTTTCTGCAACTTCCATGTGAAACCATATTTGGTGATAGCCTGAGAAACAGTCAAACAGAGTCATTATGTCGGAGCTGGGTGTGGAGTCAACTATTTAATCATCCTTGAGATAGCACTTGTTGAGGTCGGTAAAATCTGTACACATTCATCATTTCCATTCTTCTTATGGACCATCACAACATTAGGTAGCCATTGCAGGTATCTTACTTCTCTGATAAACCCTACTTCTAGCAATCGTTGTACTTCAGCCTTCGCAGCTTCTGTTTTTTCTCTGACATTTTGTGAAGCTTATGCTTCTTGCACTTCACATTTGGGTTGACTTGCAGTTTATGCTCAATTACTTCTCAGCTAACCCCTATTAAGTTGGAGGTAGACCAGGCGAATACATCACTGTTCTTGTCTAGGAATTGTATGAGCTCCTTCTGCTCTTCTTGGCTCATCTCGGCTCTAATGCAAATGGTTCCATCTAGTACCCTGGGGTCGAGTGCCACCCTGGCAAAATGACCTTCGGGTTGAATCGCTTTCTTGAATTTTACTAAAGTTTCTTGTTTGGATGAAGGGTGTTCATGCTCTGCATTTTCCCTCCAGAAATGCACATTCTTGTGCTCCAGAACTAATCCTTGCTCAATGTTTCTAGTGTCCTGCTGCCAGTCGAATATGGTTATTACGCTGAAGGTGGTTGGGATTTTGAGGCAGAGGTATGTTGAATGGAGGGCAACTTCGAGGGTATTCAATAATCCTTGTCCAAAAATGGCATTGTAGGGATACGGCATGTCCACGACATCAAAGATTATGTGTTCTGTGTGATAGTTCTCTAGCGTACCAAAGGAAACAGGCAATGTTATCACTCCGACCGGCTTGATTCTTTTGTCGCCGAAGCCATAAAGGGGCTTCATCAGTTCCTTGAGCTGGTTCTTGTCATAACCCATTTTCTCGAAGGTCGACAAAAATAGTATCTCTGCTTGACTGCCATTATCAACAAGAATTATTGAAATGTTCCATCTAGCTATGTGGACGGTGATGACCATAGCATCGGTATGGGGGAATGAGGTTAGGTTTATGTCTTCGGTGGAGAAAATTATAGGAATGTGGGACCACTTGGTCTGGGTAATAGGGTCTTCGGCCGTTACATGATTTACTTCCCTATTGGAGTCTCGACGTTGCCGCTTGGTGTGGGGTTCGGTGTCAGAGCCGTAGATGATTGTGAGGATTGAGGCGTGGGTTGGGACAGCTTCGCTTTGCTGCTATGGTTGTGGGATTTTTGCCAGAGGTAGAGGTGGAATATATGTTGTCTACGGAGCTGGCAGGGAATATGTTGTTTGTGGAGTTTGCGAAGACTACTAGAGATTGGTTGTGGTGTAATGGTATGACGAAGGTTGGGCTTGGTTGGTTGGACGGGTTTGTGGGCAAAATGAAGGGTACGAATGTTGCCGGAGGTGGGATCGATGTCGCTGCTTTTCTTGCTAGCAAAGGATATAAATGACATGCTGCAGCTCTGCCAGTCTTGTGCGCTCTTCACGGATTTGTTTTCTTTGAGCCTGCACTCGCTGAGTGTTTGCCTATTTTTCCTCCTTGTTGATAACCTGTGGCAAGGGTGCTCTCAGGGATGACTGGCTATATAAGATGCCTCCGCCATTTTGGTCGGCCACTGCCGTGGTGGTGGATATGTTGGCCTACTACAGTTGGATGTGTGGATTTTTTATGGAAGTTGATTGCTTTGCGGCTTCTATGATGGTGGGGGTAGCTTAAGTGGATAGTTGGTTATGATTGAAGGCCCGGTGCGAGCCTTCACTGGGATGTGGCATTATCAAGGTTGTTTCTGGGCTTAAACCACTGTGGGCGCCAAATGTTGGGACTAGGAGACCAAGGGTCACCGAGTCCCGAACACGGAGATGTGAGATGAAGGTGACGAGTGGAGGTATGGATGGGAGAATAGTGACAATAAATGCAATAGTAATTGCCTCCCAGGTGTCTCATCAATGAACACATGGGGTCTATTTATAAGGCGGTTAGAGCCTGTCATTACAATGTCAGTAAAGCCCCCGTTCAACCACTATGTCCTAAGGCATGACAGTCCACGGAGTCATTACGGTCTTTTGATATTTATAATTTTTCTGTGTCAGACAAGCTACGATTCGACACGTGTCCCACGGCATGTTGGCTTCAGCTTCGAGGAGCTCCAGTGGCCCGCAACCTCCGTCGCGTCCTGCAGGGCCTCCGACTTGGTGGAATCCTCACCGTCCATTGGGGTTATAACTTCCTCCAAAACAAACAAATGTACAGGCCGCTATATCATTAATGATGGTCCGTCCCGTGATGCCGCTCCACCTACCCAACAGCCCCCAAAAATGAAATGGGCTTGACCCACGAAGCTAAATGAGCCTGGCCAACAACGATCAGTGTCATGTCAGATTGTCACATCACATCAGTATCATATCATATATGCTGAATGCCATATCAGATTGTCATGCACCATTTTACGACATTTTGATGTTTGACAATGGTGAAAAAATAGTGATGTTAACGATGAAGTAAGGATCATCGTAGAAAAATAACAACAAAAAGGAATAAAAGCATCACAGGATACCTTTTATTATGGACATTAGGAGACAAACTTGTTTTCTTCGCGTGAATGTCGTTTCTATATTATTGTAACAAAAATGAAATAATGTAGAATATATCAAATTTCCTGCAGTGTGAGTACGATTTGGATTGGGACTGAGAATACAATATAAGTACTACTTTGGCAGAATCATCATCTTGAGTTTAGTAAATTTAATAAGAAAAAGAGATAGAGAAGTACCGGACACAATTGAGGGCTGAGTGGTTGACCCCTCTCCAGTAGCCTGGACAGCCAGCCTCCCGGAGCATCGGTCTATGCCTCTCACGTCTTGACAACCGGCGCGGCCGCTCAACCGCCTCAACACTGTTGGCCCGTGCTGATATCGTGGCATCACATCTGAACCATTGGTCCCACATTCCCACACCTGGCGCACATCTCTGCTCTCTGATGCTGTCATGAGTCTTGTCAGTTTCAAAGGTCATCGTTAGTTCATCTTTGTTGCAAATTCACTCGATACAATTTTGAATTACAACTCAGATGGACAGTTAACAAGTCAAACAAGACAACACGAACGACTTCATCTCCAGTGTGAAGATCAAGCAAGAACCAAAGTGATCTCAGGGCATCGACATCATCGAAACATTCAAGCACATGTTGAATTAGCCAATGGTCGCGTCGTTCCAGTGAATCACCTGATAGAAGAGGCGCTAATACATGTATAAAAACAAGAGTTAGATCTCGATTGTAAGCAATTCATTCATTCAACAAAGTTTGTAATCAAACATGTTATCATGCTCTAGCCTTGAGTAAGGCCATAGAGAACATTGCCGGAGAAGAAAATAGAGGCAATGGAGAAGAATGTATGGCAGAGCCACTTACCAATGCTATTTTTGCCTCAACCCTACACTTGATCTGGTGAGTCCTCACTGGGAATAGGAGGGCTCCTCCACGTAGGGCTCCTCCACATAGGGCTCCTCCCTGCTGGGCTCCCCCATGCCGGTCTCCTGCATGTCGGTGATGCCGATCCCACTACAGAAGCGGACCAAGGGCAACGACGATGCCCCCGTAGTACAAGCCCGTGGAACCATCACCACCAAGGGCAAATAGGCCGTCGCTGCCCGACCCGCCGCTTCCATCGTTCAGAGTGCCATACAACCCAAGAACACAAGTTGATCATGGGTTGATGGCCGGGCCACCGGATGGCATCACTCCGTTCACGGTGGCCGGACCAAGAAGAACCCCTGCAACAGAAGAAGATGAAAGGGGGTCACTGGTGGTGGAACCCCTAACACTGGGTATGGCGGATCTCACAATCAGTGATCGGTCGGCTACACCATACCACAGAGCAGATCCACCATCACCCACACTGGACATGACAAACCCTAACCTTAATGGGTTGGGCTCTGGTTCACCACCACATATCTCACCAATTGGCAACTGGGTCATCCGCCGGGTGTTCCGGTTACCCACCTCAACACAGACCCAACCAGTGAGTCCAGTTCCGCCACTAGGAATCGAGAGATGGGGAGCGGTGGGGGTGAGGAAGACGCTGGGTTGCTCATTGGAATGGCATGGGTGGCAATGGTGGTGGGTGGATCAAGATGGGTGTCTTGACCCAGCGGCGACCGGGCCATATGGCAATGGATTTAGACCTAGAAGAGAGAAGACAGCGAGGAAGGAGAAGCCGAGGAATGGCTCAACCACCGATGCAAGCACGGTGGAAAAACACCGATGTGCTAGGGTTAGGGTTTGACCCTAACCGACACAAAGAAGAAAAGAAACAAGAAAGATCAAGTGGCCAATAGATCTGGTGCATGTAAACCACAAGGATGAGCCGAGTGGCGCCGGCTACTCCATCATCGGAGCTTGGGTCATAGCCCACACTGGCATGACTCAAGACCGAGAGCAAAAGAAGAAGTGCTGCCAGATCCATCCGTGTAGCAAGGTTTTCAACCCCACATGGTGGTGCCAGCATCAGCAGTGGTGAGGAGAACCAAGAGAAGGGTTGTTGGAGAGTGGAGAAGGGATAGGTTAGGGGAACCCCAACCGAGCGCCTTCTTATACCCCCCCCCGGGGGGGGGGGGGGGGGGGGGGTGGGCATATCCAATGTCAGAGTGATTATGATGATTATGCATGTTATCATGGTGAAGTCGCTATGTCAGGCAGCAATGGGACGTGTCCCAGTACTCAAGTGATTGCTTCCAGGTGCACGTGGGCGCCTGTGGTTATGTGCTGTCATGCCAGTCATTTAAAGGGTGCTGCTTCCCGAGGACCGAGCTCCAGTGGCAGTTACTCGATACTAAAAAGACCCCAAGCGTGGCTGTTGGGGGCCCGGGTACATGTCAAGCCGAGTTACGAGGAGGAGCTACAGTGGGCAGGAAGGTGGTGAAATGCTGCTCGCTTATGGCCATTGAGACGGGAGAAAGTTTCAGTATGAATCGGGCCTGGGTCTAGTTCTTTATTGGTTGGTGGTCCCTCCCCTCCAGCCAGGAGTGGTGGAACCATACCTGGCACGGAGTGAGTTACTCCACAGCCATTCTTCTGCTAGAAGGAGTCAGGTCATGTCCACGTTTTTTGGGTCATAACCGATGGCCCACGGTACCCAACAAGATTCACTACTACAAAACACCTCTATAGCGACGGGGTGGGGGGGGGGTTCCGACTATAGCAATGGCTACCTTGTGACCTGATGAGGACATCACTCCCATGGATACAAACAACACTCCTCAAGTTGATATCCAAGGTCCAATTACTCGTGCACGCGCTCGACAATTGAATTTACAGGTGATCTCGTTCCTACGTAATTTGGAGGACAAACTGAGCATCAAGAAGGTGTGGAGAGCCAAGGAGACGTGCATGAGAAGGTGGGGAACCAATCTAATTCGGAATTGCCGAGTTCGAGTCCAACTCAGAGTCCAGGACCATCTCATATTCAAATTGACGTCCAGAGTGCATACGACCTCTGTTTTGGACGTTCTACATATGCACGGAAAGCTAAGGAGATAACCTTTCCAATAGAACTTGTCTCATGCCCAAATAAAATTGGAGTCGTCCGCAATCATCAAAATACTACCGATTTCCAGAACAGTTTTTGGTGCTGCGCCACTATTTTGG
>VSTD030004039.1:0-10516 GCA_008808055.3 Sporobolus alterniflorus
TGCGGTTTTTTAATAATTTGCCACATGAGGTTATAAACTGCTACTGATAATGTTTTAGCAACGGTTCAGAATGAACTGCTATTGATAGGACACATTCTATAGCTGTTTTTTGATAGTGCAAGTAAATTAATTTAACAATTTATTTAAATCATAATTGATTAAGTAACAGTTTAAACATACAAGATTGTGAATAAACAATAGCATAGAAGATATCTTCATAGATAGAACAACCTACATATAGCAATATATATCTCTCTTCATAATTGATATGCAATAATATGAGATGCAATGCATGTCTTCACTTCTACCCCTAAATCCAACAAAAGAAAGTAAGGGCTGCAACCACGTTGCTCAATTCAACGTGTGTTATTGTACCGGTATTTACCACACCAACATCAGGCTACGATGTCTTCTTATCTATACCAAAGGAGGGTGTAAAAAATGCAATGCATAAAGTTCATATGCTTCAAACTTCAATATAAAAAGAAACACCATAATAGATGATAAAGTATACTCCAAGATAAGTAAATTAAACTTTATTTATTAGGTTATTTAGCTCATGTGAATTATGAAATTAAGTGGAGGTAATTCAAATAACAAGTAAAAGTGTGTAGACCACAGCGCTACATTTACTTGTCTTCTCCAATTGTGAAGCCGCAAAGTTAAGCACAGTTCAAAGGAGCACCACCTGACCATGAGGTCAAAACATGCAAACAGCTTGAAAGAGCCACAATTATAATCTTCCACTAAATTATAATCTTTCAATGGATGTATACATAGTCATAGTCAAGTTTACAACCACATTCAAATTTACAGCCACAATCTACTACAAAAGCAGTCATTTCCACAAAATATACTACAGCAACATTCTCATCCAACTTTACAACAACATTCTCACAAAATATACTAAAAAACATCTCATCAATCGGTGTTCCAACAATGTAAGTTGTCATCCAATTGCCTTTCAACGCCGTGAATTTCCTGAAGTAGGAGTTTATGCCTTTTGCTACTAATCTTTATCTATCAAAAATAGGATTCATTAGTGGTTACTCATATTAGTGGAAAAAACAAGTTCAAGATTAGTTTCTTACCTTTTGGTATGGACATGCAATTGACATCATCTTTACATCAGCCATAGTTTCCATATCGGTGTAGGGACGAGGCAAAACTGCATCTCTTTTCAGCACAAAAGTCACAACAACTTCACAAAATTCCCTTCCAAGGGGCTGATTTCCCAGCACGGTACTCGGTTTAGTTGAAATTATTGTTCCTTTTCCCACTGTTTGATCGGATTTCAACAAAGCATATAATATGACTTCTTTTCCAACCTGGTGCAAGTAATTAATTCTATGTCAAAGGGATGACAAGTATAAAGTATAGCAGAAGGATGAGAGTATTACAAGGGCAGCATCATGTTCTGAGCGAGGAGCGTCATTAGTCCTTGGTGCAGTTTTAATGCGCGTTACAGATCCTGATGAGTATGCACCTTGCATCTCATGAGATAGGATTTGATCATTGTCGTCATTGCATTCATCTCCAGAAACATAATCTTCATCGCCTACATCTTGTCCATCATCACTAATTCCATCCAACCTTGAGTTCTACTATTCATAATAGAAAACATCATGAAATTGGTAAAACAGAGGTACATTACCAAATACTACACTCACTACTATTCAAGTTGTTCATAAAAGAAAACAATATTATGCATGGAATTGGTAAAACAGATGTACATTACCAAATCATGCTCTAAACATGCATAGCTCACACTGCCAGACGTATGGTGCAACTACAACTTTTGTCAGATTGCTTTTGCCATTTTGAGCGATCCTAGCATAGAATTAAAATGTTTACGCACTACATACAGAGGTTAATAACTACATTTTGTAAAATAACACTTCATATTAGAGATTGTTACCTCAAATTCAGAAGTCATCCAGTAGTAGTAGAGAAATTTCCAATCAGTATCACTAAGCCTTATATCAGCCCACAACTCACACTTCTTGTTAGTATCAACAAGCCTCCAATCAACACAGGCAATTGATATTTTCTTTCTAACTAGACACCCAATAACATTTGAAAGTTTCCTGGCATTTTCACCAACAGGATGAACATACATATTGAATAATATTTTGAGTTTATGCATATCAGGTGTCCTTGAGAATATGCCATCTTTCTTAGTTACACCCCTGCCTTTCCTCTTCATTGTACCTTTGCTTTGGTCACCAGTCTGAAGATCTAAAGCAGTATAGCACACTAGATTTAAGGCTGAAGCCAATTTCATATCTGTACTATGTTATAGTAAATTGAATACCATGCATTTTACCTTCATTGTTACTAAGAAAATCTCCAACTGGCTCCAAATCTGCAACTGTCGGTTCCTCTTCAAGCTGAGTATTGTTTCTTTTTGGTCTTGGGTGCAAGTTTGGCTGTTCACTTTTTGCAGTGTTTGAATTTTTCTACAAGCAAATGACATATGTATGTGAAAGAACTACCATCACAAATTGTTCATCGACAATTTTATACCGCACCTTTGATGTTTTCTTAGGTTCACCTTGTGGCACCATAGAGTTCACTATTGTTGGGATGTTAAGAGCAGCCAACTTCCATTTGTTTCTTTCAATATTTTCGAGCTTTTGCTGCTCATACGCATTACATGACCTAGCTCTATTATTTCCTCTTGCGTTTGACATTTTTTCCTAAAAAAATGTAGTAAGATTAGCTCTCTGTACTCAAATGATAATACAAACTTATGTTTTCAGCAAGACAATGATAATACAAGAAAATATATGATGATACAAGCATTAGTTTCTAGCAAGGCGAGGGCAAGGAATCAGTAATACAAAAAAAAATGCAAAACTTACTTTCCATGTTTTATTCCACTAACAATTATACCATCTATATCTGTTCTAGCACATGGAACATGTGCAGGAACCACAGATACATGCACATTTGGGTTTAGATCAGGCACTATAACATCCACTTCATTACTATCATCAAGGAGTTCATTCTTAGCATCATCACTTCTATACAAATCATGAGGTTTTGGTTGAACAGCAACCCATTCAGTTTCAATTGGATCAACAACATAGTAAACTTGACATGCTTGTGATGCTAAAATGAAAGGTTCATTTGATATCTTTTCACCAATATTGAATAAATATTTAAAATTAACTTAGGTGATGCCAAATTCATCTGTTCTGACCCATCTATTATGTTGTGTACACGACTGTCAACCTAGACACACTTGAAAAGCACAACATTTCCTTTGTGATAATAGTTCAATTCAAGAATTTCTTTTACCATACCATAATAGATGTTTTCCCTACTATTTGGTCATTATCATTTTTTCTCTCAAAGCGTGTTGTCTCTGCAGCTATAGCTACACCACTACTTTGGACAGGTCTATGCTCATCATAAGACTGTGTATGGAAGCTAAAACCATTTATTGTATAGCTGTTGTACTTATGTGCAAGCATCATGGACCCCTTGGCTAAAATTTTGATCTCTTCTGGTGCTTCCGCATATATTTACTCAACCTATGATTACCAACACTAGTGTCAAAGTAAAATATATTTTGATATCAGATTCAATTATTTCACCTCTGTTTTGCTACTTACATGCAACCTAAACATTCATGATAGGTTTCATGATGTATGCGGCAGATCTCACATTTATTTCGAACACCAATTGAGGAGAGTTAAAGAGCATGCTTGCTGAAAAAAAAGCCAACAGAAAACTTAAGTAAAGAAGGGGGGTCAAAATTCACAATTAAGTTCGATAGCTTACTTTAAGTATGGTTCTATACCAACAAAGTTGAAAAGGACATATCTATGTGTTTGAAGCCAGGTCTTCTGCTCTAGATTGACAATACACTTTCCTGCCAATCCTCGACCAATGTTGTGAAAGAAAGGAGTTGTAGGACTAATTTCTTTTTGCAGCCTATCATGATTTCTAACTCTGTGGTTAATGTATGTCTCATCTTGTAAATATCAAGAAGAAAATGTGAGAGCTTCATCAAACAATGAACCCTCCATCACTAAACACTAGCATTTACATTTCTTAAGAAACCTATAAAAAAGTACTCTAGTTATTAAAAGTGTAGGGAGATGTTTTCTATGTTGCAATATGCATCAGCAAATTACCTCTCCACTGGCCAAATGCTGTGAAAGTAGACTGGACCAACCATTCTTGCTTGGGCAAGAAGATGTACCATCAAATGTACATTAACAGTGAAAAATGATGGAGGAAAAATAGTCTTTGGATGGCTCAATATTTCAGCTATTTCAGATTGTAACCTTTCCATGTCACTTATTCGAAGAACAGGGGAGTACATTTTTTTGAAGAAGTTGGTTAACCAAATCAAAACAGAACTAACTTCATTAGGAAGAACTCTCCTCACACTAAGTCTTGTAAAAGAATGTGGTTACCATAGCTGTTAAGACCAATTATCTTTTTAGGTTGAATACTATCACAGACAGAGGCGATTTTTAAACTATTTATGGCAAATAGAGCAAGTATCAATGTCTGAGAATGCATTAAAGATATACCTCTGCCTGCGTCGATCTTATTTTTTCAGTAACTAATGACAATGATTATGACGTTGGATCGATTCGCAGACAGTAGTATGTTTGTTGCCAACTAATTAATTAGATACTTGAATGATGAGCATGGGAATCTTAGATACTAAAAAATCATGGACATAACTGACTTTCCGATGGGAATCTTTTCTATGTACGTACTGATTTTGTACTATGAATCATTGTGAACACAATGTTCAGCTTTGAAAACTCCAAATTAAATATTCATGTGAGTTGATTGTCATTTCTCCAGTAATATTTCCATAAATCTAAATTTGGGACACCACACTGGGAGTACGAACTGGGATGGGCAAACGGACTTGAACATTCAAGTCATTTCGAATGTAAGTTTTTTTCACACTAAAAGGTAATTCCCATCTGAGTTGGAAAACATACTTCCTGCTTATTTTCAGGAGCTAGGGATTAATGCCACAAATCTATAAGGAGTTAGATACTAGATATTTTTTTATTTTATAGTGCCTCTAAAAAATAGTAAACCTGATATATAGTCTTTATATCAAAGGTAAGGTTGAAATATCATGTCTCATAATCATCGTGGCAAAGCTGTGGGTTGCTGAACATGTAATAAACTTTACAAGAGGCACATGGTAAGATCTGGACATTGTGATAGTTTGTCCAGTGATGGTTCGACGAAAATGTTTGTCCTGTTTCTCTTTTTGGAGGTTTCTTTCAGGTGAAGATATTGACGTGTTGAAACAAAGGTAACGTGTCTAAAATATTTGTCGTGGTTTATGACAATATGAATTATTATAGAGGTGGTCACAAGATCGAGGGAACGATGGTAACATAGGAGACGTAAGGATTTTTAGACAGATTCAAGCCTCCCAGATGATAATAGTCCTACATCATGTATTATTGTATTGTTCCTGACAATTGTTGTTGTGGTTGTAGATGTCATTTGGGGGATGCCCCTGTCCTCCTTTTATATCCAAGGGGTAGGGGTTATAAGGAAAGTCACCGGGCCGGTTAGGAATAGGATCATATTTATAGTCTTTCCTAATTATAAGATTTGATCTTATTAGAGTAGGACTCTATCTCTGGGAGTTATGTTGCCGTCATCTTGTTGTAATATGGGCCTATGCCTACCTCCACATCGGTCTGCCGAGTAATCTCGATCATGTACCTTGGGTACTTATAATGAGAGGTTGATTCCCGATCTTCCGAGATGTAGAGGTAGGTCGATTGTTGGGGATCTCGACGTCGGTGAAAAAGGCACTGAACTAACGATCATAACCTTGCAATCAGTACACCACGACTCTATTGGTTACCTACACGTGCGCACACGAGTTGGCCTCACCAAGAAGCCTAAGTTCCTGCATATGCAACTGAGAACAGAAGCAAGAATAAGGAAGAACGCAGCTGAATTGTAGATGAATGATTATATTCAAAGGTTGGGGTCTTACAAACTGTAAGGTCAGTGAAACTGTTTATAATAGATAAATCTAAGCAAAACCCAAACTGTAATAGTACGATGGCTACTGATTATAAAGGGTCTAGGGATGTGCAAGTAACCCCTGGACACAATCCTAATGGGCTAGACACGATACACGACCCAAAGTCCAAAAATGACGGCGCAACACCAAGACCAACTATGGACATCCAATTTGTTTCGACGATTTCTATTGATTTCAGATGAATTTGGACATGGGACTAGTTTTATTAAAAATTTCATCTCCTTAACTTTCCAAGGAGTCCAAGAACGCCCCAATTGGATGTGGTATGCGACCTAGGCATCACATTTAATGTGGACAACTCCTGGATGAGTTGGACTCTGGATAATGAAATTGTTTTGAAACTTCTGCTCAAATCCAATTTTAGTTGGACATGAGACTAGTTCTATTAGAAAGGTTATCTCCTTCTCTTTCCGTGGATATGTAGAATGTCCAAATCTGATTTTGTATGCGTCCTGTACATTAATTTAAATACGAGGTGATCCTGGACTCTGAGTTGGACTTGAAGTCAAACTATGAAATTGCAAATTGAATTGGATCTCCACCTTGATGTGTGCATCTCCTTGCCTCTCTAGTACCCTCTTGATTTCTCATTCATCCTCCTCTTCATCTTCATGATTCCTAACAATAATTAAATCATTAGGTAGCAATCAGTTCTCAAAATATTTGGTGGAAGAACATAAAAATGAGTTTACAGTATTTAAAAAATGTCTTAGTATTGCTCCATGAGGATGTGATTGTATCCATAAATGGCATGTCCTCATCATCCTCTCCTTCTTACATTCGATTCATCCTCGACTCAAAGTTATCTTCAAAGTTGTAGCACAACCTTGTCATCCTATCATTATGAAAGTTAGAGGCCATGGGGACATTTGAATGTAGACACCCGATGCAATAAACATGTGCATCATCTCATCAACGTATCCTCAACAGTAGCGCCCTGAGTGTTTTTGACTGAGTAGATGCACAGCCGACCGAGTCTTCTTTGTAAAAATGAAGCTGGATTGCACTCTGTGTTGACGCCGAGTCCTTTAGTAGAATTCGTATAATAGGTGCACCTAATTGATGTGGCCCATGACTCCCATGTTAAATCTTCTGGGGAATTAATTTTGGGAGACTACAACTTAAAGTCTTCAAAGTGTGAATCCTCAAACTTTGGGCGCTCCACCGAGGTGTTGCTCCAGGTTTTACCATAAATATCTGGAGGAATCTTCAACAAGTCTTCAAATTTTAAGTGCAGCGTGATGCTGCTTCTACACGTGTAGCCCTCGACTTTTTGTATTAATTAATCAGGTAACCTCAGATAATACTAACAAGTGGCCCATCAGCTCAAAATAATTAAACCGAGTGGCACAACACCTTGATATGGTACCAATGCTTGTCTGTTCGACATCTATTGCTGAATAATTTTCCTTGGAAATTCTTAACTTGGATTTAGCTTTCGAATAAACGTCATGTAAATGGCTGACCATGCATGTATCAAGTATTCCAATGAAGGGTGTTGTGCATCAGTCAAGTATTCGAATGAAGGGTGTTGTGCATCAGAGTCGTTGAGCTCCTGATGGAGACGAGTAGGTTGCCGAGTGCCTGAGTCCCTGGGCCATCAACCAGATAAATCGATGACTGCCCGAGTCCCTAGCAATCAGTCAATGAAGTTACCATGCAAATGAGAAACTGACTGGAGTAGTGAGACAACTCATAGCATCATGGTCTAGATGATTTGTTACCTGAAGCATATGCCTGGTCTGAAACAGGATCTATCGTGCTTCCAATGTATGAGATACCTAACCAATTAGGATATGGTCTAGACAATTTGTGACCTGAAGCAATTAGGATTTTCTGACTGGTTGGCTCCGCTTAGGGTTGTGGGTGGTGTGCACCTAACTCGTAATGCATGCGGAGTTCCTATCCATCCAGCTCTTGACCTTACTTAGCGTGTCGAATAAGGGTTTTGCTCATAGGCTAGCTAGAACTTAGTGTCTACATATTCTTTTGGACTCAAACATTCAAGTCATCGTGCGTATTAGTTGTAATCACCAAACCACTCAGGTATTCTAGATTTTTTCACCGAGCAATTGCCAACTTAGTGCTGAGGACTGTGGGTGTCGTGCGCCTAGCCCATCGGGCATTTGAAGTCTTTGATCATCCAGATTTGGACCTCACTCAGTTTGTTGAGCAGAGGATCTTTCCTCAGTGTGACCAGGTCTTAGCGTCATGGCCGCATGGCATAGAGCCTAGGCTTGCCTAACCAGACATTCAAAGACCTTGATCCTCCAAGGTTACATGGGTTACCGAGTCCTTCAGAATACTCTGGTTTCTCTCAGATCAAGTTGGGCTCAGTGTTCACTGATCGCATGACTCATAGGCATGACTCTTGAACATGTGAAGTTGTGAGATGCTGAGGTTTCGAATACTGAACGGTTCATGCATTCTAACTCAGCCTGTTTTGACTAAGTGATCGTGTTGTAAGATGGTCATTTAACTAAACCATGTGAAGTCTTTCACAAACGAGTAGGTAAGACATGTGATACGATGACCACTAATATTTTCCCCCTACGACTAGGCTCATCCTTAGCCTTTGAGATGAGAAAAAAGCAGATCGGTGGAATGGAGATTCTGAGGCGATCTTCAGCCTTCATCGCTGATTACCTGCCGTTCACCGTAACCTTCCTCTGCTTCATTCTTCTTTGGTGTTCAATCTTCAGGTACTCTACCCTCCCTCCTCCTCTGCTGCCATGGATCTCTTGGGTCTTTCCTTTAACCCGGGATTGGGTGTTCAAGCTGTGACCAGGCACTGATATGATGCTCCAGTGAATTTCTTCCCAATCAGAGGGCTCAAAGCATTCTATCTGGTGATCTCGATGGGTCGATGCAAATATAAATTATCTAAGAAAACTGTCAGCTTCATTCTTCAAGCAACTTTGGGTGGTGTGGCGGCTGATTATAGGCTTCTCTTTCGGGCCCTTTGTGTCTTCACTGTGCTAAGGAGGGCCTTCAGTAGCCCATTTGCAGCAACAGATCAGTTTGTTCCCGTTGTAAAGGCTTGGGCCATGTGTCATTGGAATGCACAATGGAAACCATGTGAAGAATACTAATGGGGCCTCCACAAGTAAATCTCAAGGTAATCTTTCCGCTACAACCATAATTGATTAGGTGCCATCTAGAGACTCTTCCCATCCGTCTTGGGTTACACCAGCAAAACACCTCCTCTCCCCTAACGCAATAAACATTTGAAGCTCCTCCAAAACCAACGCCGGATTTATAGGATCATCCTTAGCGCCTCCATCTACATCTATTGAGCATGCATCCAGTGAAGCTGTCGATTAAGTCTCGACAGACATGGCCTATCAGCATGCTAATCCTAGGCCATTTGCTCTGCCAGGGTTCCAACCTCTGGAAGTTCATCACCGAGAAATCATGGCCAGGGTTGTTGTTCACCACTCGCCAGCGTCTCATGAAGATTTTGCTATCGTAAGCATAACTCCACTTCCTACTCATGCTATGCAATTTGGTGTTGTTCAAGAAGTCATCCATGAATTTCTAGAGGAACATCTGCATGTTGACATTAGGGAAATTCAGCCATCCCATCTGGGTCAAGGTCCTGTTCACTTTGTGAATGTGCATGACACGCACATCACCTCTATTCTGCTCTCACTACAATTTCTGAGATCCCATCCAAATCAGCCTGTTTGGTTCGAGTTGGCTTCCTCCGTGATGAGTTGCCTGTATGACAAGATTTGGTCACTTGTTCTTGCCTGATGCGAGGAGTGGAGTGTTCTGATTTTTGTCTTCTGCATTGAATCAAGTTTTCTTAACTCAGTTCCGAGGGCCAATAGTTTTCCAATAGCTATGTGGTCTTGGCCATGTTAGAAGAGATGCGCGTTGCATTTAATTTGGGACATAGGTCAAATTCTAGTGAACAATTTTAATTGGCTCCCATTCACCCCCCACTCTAGTCGCCTATCCAGTCCTTTAATTTGTATCAGAGCTAGTTAGGTCACTAGTTGTCCTTAACAGGCTTTGTGACCCAAAGGCGATATGAAGAAAGGTGCCGTCAATCTTGTGGTTTTCAATAGCGAGGATTTCAGTTATTGGAAAAAATGGACTCACAACTATCTCTTGAGCCAAGGTCATGCCATTTGGGAGAAGCTTGCGTGATCCCAACAACGCTTGAGAATGCAACCCAAGGTGATGTGCAAAGGTACGAGAACAACTACAAAGCTTTGAATCTCATTACTACTACTCTAGGTAGAAATGTGTATGATCGTGTTTCACACCATAAAACTACTCATGATGTTAGCCTTAAACTTTGCAACACTTATGAGGGCTCTTCTAAAATTAAGTCTTCTCATAAGGACACTTACAATAGGCAGTATCAAACCTTCTCTCAGAAACCAGAAGAGTCCCTAGATGATTGCTTTGCTAGGTTTGAGTCTATCATGAGTAACTTGAGATCTTTTGGTC